>JASCZW010002230.1:0-72055 GCA_034211315.2 Aedes japonicus
ACTTTGTTCTCAGCAAAGTACCTATTTACTCCTTAGAGCTCCTTGGTGAGCAGAAATTATTTCCTTCTCAAAAACAACATCATCAATAAATTCATAGTCAAACAACTGAACAACTTTTACGGTAATGACTTTACATTCTCTTCACACACTCATACGTTTTTTGATTCAATGACAATGAACAATGCTAAACAATGCATTTGATCCTAAGTTACATTGGGAGACTCTCTTCGTCGAATATGTCAAAACATGTTCAAGTATTTTCAATACATAGTACGGCAATATAAAAGTGTATCATGATCCTAATTCGTCAAACATCAGCTAATTGATACGTAGAAGGGAGATGTCTTGCTCATCACCAAGGGAGGCACCAAGAGTGAACAACAATGTTTTTGGTTATTGAAAGATATGAAGAGAAAGTTTTGATAGTTCCAGTGCGGCATTGGAAATGTAACAGACAGTTTTAGAAAATTGAGCGAAAAGGGGCATGTGTAATAGTGGTATTTAACAACGACATTTTTGCCTAACATCCCACCAGGGTAGGTCGAAGCAGTTCGGATCTAAGTCCGCCACTTCAACAGGCAAAATGTCCGCGTTGGAAGACGCTCACGTACCACTGTGGCTTCGTATAGTTATTCTAGCGATCTATTGTGTGCACTCTGTTTACTGATGTGCGCACATGGGAGAGGAACTTCTCCTTTTGTGGTTTGTCGAGATTCGCACCGACCGACAAGACAGAACTAAAGATGGCATCGCAGCTGAACTCATCAAGATGGGCCTAGAAAAGTTGGCCACCTGCTTGCAACGGATGATAGCCTGGATCTGGGAAACCGAACAGCTACTGGAGCAGTGGAAGGAAGGGGTTATATGCCCCATACATAAAAAATGCGATCTTCATCGTAAGGCAAATCCTCCAGAAATGCCGTGAATACCAGGTCCCAACGCATCACCTGTTCATCGACTTCAAGGCGGCATACGGCAGTAACGACCGCACAGAGCTATGGAAAATTATGGACGAAAGCGGCTTTCCTGGGAAACTGACCAGACTCATCAAAGCAATGATGGACGGTGTGCAAAACTGCTTAAGGGTTTTGGGTGAAACGACCCACTTCATTCGAATCCTCGCCGGGACTGCGACAAGGTGGCGGACCTGCATGCGCTCACTATCTGCTGACATCGCTCTGGAAGGTGTAATGCTACGAGCCGGGCTCAACAGCCGGGATACGATTTTCACGAAATCTAGTCAATTTGCCGACTAGAACTATCCGTCTTATCAAAATCTCGAAACAAAACAAGTTGCAAATGCTCAATTTCGTATGCTTACTAGCGCCACGTAGTGGTGGAATTTCAAACAAAAATGTACTTGTATTATCCTCACACACATTCATTCCGGCGTTTTGGCCCTGGTGCCCTCGCTTGACTCTTGTAACTTGTTTTGCTATCCACTCCACTGTTTAGAAAAGTGTTTTTCATTGCAAAAGACTTAGAATGTTATCAAAGTTTTTTTTACACGGATTTCGGAATTAACACGGTTTTTTTACACGGATTTCAGAATTAGCACGGTTTTTTTTTACATGGATTCCGGAATTAACGCGGTTTTTTACACGGTTATTTTTTACACTGTACGTATCCCCCGTGTAAAAAAAAAACCTTAGTGTACATGCTGGTAGGCGGAATCGAACACGACCGGATCCGCTTAGGAAGTAATGCCACGATAGACGGGGATACCTTCGAGGTGGTCTAGGAATTTGTCTACCTCGGATCCTTACAGACGGCTGATCAGTGGAAGTTGTGCCTACTACGGGCTCCAGAAGAAGCTGCGGTCTAAAAAGATTCACCAAATTCACCAAATGCACCATGTACAAAACTAGCTGAACCTGGTGCGAGCGCTGCTATGATTGCAACTAAAAGAATAAAAATTTAATAGAACTCGCACGTTTATGGTTGTTTTTTGGAATGAGTTTTTTTTTTGACTAAACAGGGGTTCAAACTTCTATTAGAACATGCTATTGCTGACAGAAACACACGCTTTGTGTTTTAGTAACCTGTATAATTCTCATGTTTGGTAGAAATTTGTGTTACATTTGTATGTGAGCCCTAACTTCCAGAGGGGGAGGTTTCTCAAACCACCATACACTCATTGCTTTTCAAACGCCCTTTTCAGAGGGCAGAGGAGTCTTCAACTACGATAAAATAAAACTACCATACCATCATTTCTCTGCTCTAAAAACCTCCACATGCAAAATTTGGCTCAATTTGCTTGATTAGTTTGCGAGTTATGCAGAAATTTGTGTCTCATTTATATGAGAGTCCCCCTTCCTGAAAGAGAAGGGGTCTCAAATATTCATACGAACCTTCTCTTCATCAAAAATCTCCACCTGCCAAACTTGGTTTTATATGCTACATTAGATCTCGAATTATACAGATGTTTGTGTTTCATATGTATGGGAGCCCCCTTTTCAAAAAGAGGAGGGGTTTCAAGTCACCTTAAAAATATGTATTGCCTTCAAAAACCTCCATAAGTCAAATTTGGTTCTATTTGCTGTTATGCTGAAATTTCAGTTTCATTTGTATGTGAGCCCCCCCCCCCCTTTTTGAAAAAGGAGAGGTCTCGAGCCACCATAAAAACATTTCGTGCCTCTAGAAAACTTCACATGTAAAATTTGCTTCCATTTGCTTGATTAGTTCTTGAGTTATACAGAAGTTATGTTCCATTTGTATGGAAGCCTCTCCTTCCAGAGAGGGGAGGGGTCTCAAACCACAAAAAAAAAATTTCGTGCTTCTTAAAACCTACACATGCTACATTTAGTTTCATTTACTTGATTTTCACTCGAGTTATGCAGAAATATCCCTTTCAGAGAAGGGAAGGGTCTCTAACTATCTTGAGAACCTTTAGCGGTCCTAAAAACTCCCCTATACAAAATTTACAGTAGTGTCCGAGTCAGACAGACAGAAATTCATTTTTATATATAAAGATTATAAATATAGATTAAAGCCCCAATTAAAACTCCTTACGCCTCTATTCGTGTTGAGCAAATTATGTAGCATGTTTATTAAGTACAAAAAAAAACTTAAAATCTATATAGCATACTGTAAAATTGCATAGAAATTCAGATAATCAAGTTGTAAAAATTTTATTTGGAATGTCGTAGATCCAATATTATATTCCACGAACTCTTAATGATTTCTACATACTTGAAAATTCGAGTTTTTTTTTAAACAAATACTTCTGTTAGAATTTGAAAGATCTGAGAAATTTATCAGAACTTCAATAATATATAAATATATACAACATCAGCATATTGAAGTAAAAAAACATTTTTAAAACCAAAGAGGCAATTTTTCTTAAAGAGATACTGTAGAATCTTTGCTGATATTCAATGATTATTTTATTGTGAATCAGCCTTTTGACATCTATTGACAAGTTTGCCCTGCATTTTTGGAAATTTCTTCTTCTTATCCCTAATTTAACATATTTTTTAATTAATAAAAACAAAGGAATGCGTTATATATTTAAGTTATAATATTCAAATATTTATAAAAAAAATCATCAAGAAAATAAGATACGAAGCAAAGTTACGGAAGGTTGAGTAACTCAAAAAGTCTTGAGTTTAAAAAAAGTTTATAGACGTATTCGTTCAAAGAACTAGAACAATAACAATTGAAGTCTTAAGTACATCACATATTTTTTACGAACTCTATAAAATCCCGAAAACTTAAGACAACGCATGCATTAAAAAAATGGACTTGTTTCGAATGGCAATGCGAAAAAAACTACAAAAGATAATCTACTGGAACAATGAATCCTAGAGAGTATGAGATGTTCAGTGGAATATCTGTAACTAGAAGTGAGAAGAAAGATTAGTATTTTCCATTTAATTCCAACTACCTTTGCTTATCTTGACAGATACGCGTATTTCGTCTACAATGTGCAGACTTCTTCAGTGTCTCGTACTAATAACTCGAGTATTATTAGTACGAGTTAAGTTATTAGTACGAGTACTGAGAGGCAGCACCCTCTCAGATTACAACAAAACTTTCTGGGTGTGTAGACCATGACTAGATAAGCCATTTTGCCTAATTAGTTTCTTAAAAAAATTTCCAGGCTGTCTTTTGAAAAGGGCTAAACTTGTTTTTTTATCAAATGTGTTTATTAAAAAATTGACTACTCCTACAAAAAAAGTGTTGTATGGGTGATTATCACAAAATAAGACAAGTTTTAAGAAAAATATATTGAAAAAAATCCAAAATAAGCCCTACACTGAAAAAAATCAATAAAAAAATCCAAAGTCGATTTAAAATATTACACCATTTTTGATTTCGATGAAATTTTGTCTCAAGATAGGTAATTTTGTTCCCTACCAGCCGTTAATACATTATTAGATGGGTACTTGTAAAGAAACAAAGTTTTTCTAGCAAAAACTTTTTCATGTCCCATTAATTCCATTCATTGGATTTTGGGATGGTTATGACCTTCACTGGTTTAGTTTTTGATAACAAAATACACTGAAAAAAAAACAATGGGACATGAAAAAGCTTTTGGTAGAAAAACTTTGTTTCCTTAAAAGTGCCTTTCTTGTGATGTAGAAACGGTTGGTAGAGAACATAATTACACATCTTGAGACAAAATTTCATCGAAATCAAAAATGGCGTTTATTTTTAAATCGACTTTGAATTTTTTTAAATGATTTTTTTCAGTGTAGGGCTCATTTTGGTTTTTTTTAAATATTTTTTTCTTAAAACTTGACTTACTTTGTGATAATCACCCATACAAAACTTTTTTGTAGGAGTAGTCATTTTTATATTAAACATATTTGAATAAATCGATAAGAAAAAGTTTAGCCCTTTTCAAAAGACAGTCTATAAAAAAAATGGAGAAACTAAGTATGCAAAGTGGCTTATCTACACTCAAAATAATCTACACGTCATTGCTACGTGAAATTCACGTAGAATACTTAAAATGCTTTTACATCCGAGTTTATCTGACAAAGGTAACTACTATCGCACTAAAGATGAATATGAAATGAATCGCCAGTTGGTGTTACTGCAGTAGCCCTATCCCAAGAAAAATTGCTAGTTTTATTATGGTTTTATAGCATTCTTGAAGTCTAATTCATGCTCTTCAGAACCCTTATAAAACCAAAATTGTTACTTGGGATCTCTCTTACGTGAAAACCACGTACTCACATGAATTTATTTTGACAGCTGCATTTCGCGTTCATTCTGTTGTTTACTTTAGAGATGAAAGCGCAAAATTTCGTCTGTTTTGGCAAAATGAAAGGACAAAATGTCAAATTGTGAGAGATGCTAGCACAGTTGAACATTACCCAATATTTATTAAAAAAATTTGATGCTAAAGTCCGTTTAATGTTTTGTATCTTATTTACTGTTTTTTAAACTTTTAAACAGAATTTGGAGTTCATTTTATCGATATGCTGAGTATTACGACGAATCTACTTCGTAAGTCTTTGGAACCAACAAAAAATCCATGCAAAAATCCAGTGATGCACGAATATCCCCATAGTTGCATTATTTATCAATTATGTACACTATTAAGGGAAACACAGATTGGAAAATAAAGCAATTATTGAAATGATTGAATTAACAATATGCACATTATAAAAAAACTAAAAGGTTAAAATCAACGCAAAATAACATGAATCCCATATGTTTGATAAAATTTACTGGAATATCATCTAGGTTCTACTAACATACTTTGTTTGAAATACGGGAAAAGGCACGTAGCTATTACGTAAAACCCCGTGGAATGCGAGTTCATTAGTTCATTTTGTGCTACCTATGATTCACGTTGATGCTACGTGAAAAGTCTGATGGAAAAAAACCACATATGTTTTCACGTAACGTTGACGTGTGGATTATTTTGAGTGTAGTCGTCGTCTACACACCCATACAGTTTCGTTGTAATCTGAGAAGGTGCTGCCAACATTTTTACGAGTTGGCGCGAAAACCGTCATATGCATTCAGGCTCCTGAACGTTTCCATTCTACATTAATAGCACAAAGTTTGAAATTAAGATTTTTGGCAAGATTTTCTGAAGTTTAAAACAGATAAACAAGATTTTTTTGGTAAAAATTAAAGAATTAGAGGGGTAGGAAAATATTGTGGCAACCCTGGCCACGCCTCGTCCTCTTTCGTGTTTCAACCGCAGCAGAGGTAAGACGTGTTTGCTAGTCACAGAGCAAAATGGTTGACTCCTTGCTATCACGTCATTCACATTACCCATAGTTCTTGGACAGTCTCTGCGGGATTTTAATTAATGTTAATGTCGTGGATTTTATGGGTCTTATTCTACAAGGCATTTTAAAATTTACTGTTGTGCTGTGTAGTGATGGAAATTGGCCCAAGTATGTAAATGTTAATGTAATCAGATCGTTTTTGTTTGCATATCTGATTATATTGTTTTTCAATATTAAATTTTCCTAAAGATAAACTGTCCAGTTCGAACCATTGTGGAGGTTTTGTGGCGGAACTATCATCATTATCATCATATTCACATTCCTAATGGGCAACTAGCTTATTGCAAAGAATGTATCCGGTGAGAAGAAGAAGAGGAAAATAATTCTATTCCACACCTCTATTGAGATTAAGCTGTCCAAACCCACACTAAAGGCATCATAAATGGTTGGAAAAAGCGTGATTGCTCCACCAACTCATAGTTGTTAGCATAAATGAACGGCCATTGTTCTAACTAGGTGCCTTTCATTCTCATCTGGACTACGTATGCTCGTTTAGCAGCTCCAGGTCGAAAAAAAAACAAATCTTAAAAAAATTTCAATCTAGTAATTAATAAGTGCAAGATCATAAATGATTCAACTTCACTACAAGTGTGAATCATTGCCCTCAATGTCTTGGAAATTGCAAATGGTCAGGTCAGATCAACTTGTCATTTGATGTGGAAATCCTCTAACAAAAGAGTATGGAAAAACCATGGCAAAAACAAGCTCTCTAGCTAAGCGCGTGTTTTTTTTCTGCCTGGACACAGTGCGATTTGCTCGTTTTCGCCCACACAACAACATCATGCAGAAGCAGGAGTTGTTCCTATCATCGTTAAATCGTTCTTTTGATGTGTTGAATGGCGAACCTCCTGTAGTGAGTAAACAAAAGAAACATCGTCACCGGTGGTTGACCGAGAAGAAAAAAAAAACCGCATGGTATTTCTGGATGTATCCCAAATTAGAATCGTCTTGCTGAAAATACCCCCATCTCGTCGTATCAGTAGGAGATAGAAATCTGCAATGAAATTACTTTCAACGGGACAAAGAAACAACGAATACAAGTTCGAATCATGGTCAAACAGACAGTATCACTCAATTTCAGCATTGCTAACACAGCAAATTCGAGCAAAATGATTCTTGGAAAATCTACTGGAACAAACTCACCAAATTCTACGGTTTCGAAATTTAACCACATTGCTTTTGCAAACACTTGACCCTGAAACGGAAAAACGTTGTGGTGGATCAACATTATTTCATCAATTCAAAACCTTCATCATGATGTACTCCACTTCACTTTGCACTCACCAAATGACGCTAACAAGGCTAAACAACTTCATTCGCATTCCTCAAATCTCAAGACGAATAAGATAATCTCAAGTTGCATTGAAACACCTACCTCGATGCTCTCTCGCAGTCCATCACTCGAAGGTACTCAACCCTTCTGGAAGGTAGATATTCCCAGGAAACAAAAGCACTTCCAAACACCAACCGTTTTCATTTTCCCAAAACAGAATAACAAGAAAAAGGACCCACCGGCAGAGGGGTGGTTGGCTTACGGCTCTAAATCTTTTCAAGATCTCAAGCATCCCCCCCTTCGCTTTCTTCTAAACAGTGAAAGCCCTCATAATGGAAAAACGAATGCCAGCTTTCCTGGTAAGACAGGGTTTGAAAAACGAGATACAAGACAACAGGGGAGAGAGAAAAAAACTGGAATGCGTCGTACCTTCCGTTCACAATCTGTCATTATAGAAAGAAAAATAAGGGCCATCCCTCAAAAAGTCCAGTAGGAACTGAACGAAAAAGCAATTGCCGGTAAATGCCGTTCCATGTGCCGTCATCTTCGGGGCTGATTTGAGGTCATTTTTCTTCTAATATTCTTCTGATTTCGCCAGATTATCGCCGGGTTGCTTTGTTTCATACACTTGTCATCGTCCCGGCAGCTTTGCAGTAGGCCGCATGAATTTATCATTTTGTTCTGCTGGTCCAGCAGGGGGGACTCAGCTACACACAGTGGGAATTAGATGGACAAAATGGAAGAATGAGATACTTGCATTGGTTTGGCTGTTTCATTTTCTGGAATGGAGTAGTAGTTTCCAAAATCGACAGATGTCGTTACGGCATCGATTGCTCTTCAAACATTGCTCATTTTAGCAAAAACTACACACTTCTACCTTTCGTTCCTAGCCGTGATAGAAATGCCGTTTTAAAAATAATGCGTTGATATTTTCATATTGAAATGAGTTCCGCCATACTTTCACAATAATTAGTTTTCATGCCATGTGATCGAAACAGCCATGCCAACTGGTGTTTAGTATAGGAGCAACGTTGAATATCGCATCATTTTGATCTGATGAAGTTGTGGAATGACCCACCGTTTGATAAACAATTTGGCCAAACTGGTGACTTAGCGGCAATATTTTTTTTCGTTGTTTGTTCATTCAGATATTGCTACCCGTGTTTAGTGAAAGACTAACAATTCTCTGGAAAATCACATGAAAGCAGCACGCAATTGAGGGGTGAGTTATCGATTCTGATGATTAATACGATTGTTTACTTTTAATTTCACTTTCCATTTAAAATATTCCATCATTGTCATCTTTTGAAGGAAATTTCCGTTCCTGTCAACTGCAACGTGGACCGCAGACTAAACATTCAAGGTACACAGACAAAAATAATTAAATTTAACAAGTGCGTAAAATTTCCCCTCCAAGCCAAAGGATGCGTAAACAACGAAACTGTTTGCAATCTTTCATGTCCAATAACGTTTGCATTAAAAAAAAATGGACAAAAATTGCCGATTTTTCATGGGATTACCACAGACAAACAGACACAACACTCGTAAACACAATCATCGTACGCCCTAACCGTCGTTTCAAATTATGTTTTGCTTGGGACTGTCTCCACACTTCCCTTAGTGGCGCCACTGAAGCGTTCAGTAAGTCAACTAATATCGAACTGTCATCTGTTTGTTTTTTGTTTACCTTGCGATCGTCATTCTACCCGCGACCTTCATTGAGAACGGGCGCAGTTAAGCACCTGCTCCTCAATTTAAAGTGGTGCACCGCGACGGCAGTGATACATCACACCTCAACGGTATTCATATTACAAATCAAAAACAACAATCCATCGCGTGTGACGAGTGAACAGTGAAAAGTGCATAGCGAACGACTAGTGTAAAAATGGGGACGCGCAGCGGGGGGATATTTCCCCCTGACCAAGCAACTCTACGTAGGTATGTTAAAATCGCTAAATTGAACGGATCGATGTCGGAACACAGCATTTTTCTCGTGACTAAGTCAATCGAGACTTACTGCCAGTATGAAGACATTTGGCTCAACAGAAAAGACGGATCATTAACTGTTACCTTAAATGAAAAAAACGCAAGAAAACTCACTGATAACATGAATAAATTGGCAGATGGAACACCAGTTACCGTCAGTTGGGATGAAAAACGCAATAAATCCCGTGCCGTCGTGTTCTGTAGAGAATTGGCTATCGACACGGAAGATGACATAAAGGTAAACTTAAATAATCAAGGCGTCATCGATGCCAGACATATTTTCAGAGTAAGCAATGACAAAACAACAAAAATAAACACTGGAGTCGTAATACTTACGTTTTCCTCGCCTGTACTACCGGAAAAAGTTAAAATCGGATACCGTGTTTGCCGCACCGAGAAATATTACCCGCGACCAATGCAATGCTACCGATGTTACGAATACCAACACATAAGCAAGTTCTGTAAAAATGCCGAACGTTGCAGAACATGTGCTGAAGAAGCACATAAAGAAAACGAAGAATGCTCTAATGTAACAAAATGTCTAAACTGCAAGGAAAACCACATCTCGATCAGCAAGCTATGCGCTGTTTTTCGGCAAGAACAACAAATTATGAAAATTAAAATGGACGAAAATATTCCCTACCGCGCTGCCCAGAACAAACTAATGAACAACCCTGGGAAAACTAGTTATGCTCAGGTAACAGGTGATTCCTCAGACACTATTCAAACCGCCAAAAAACAATGGGAAAAAGAAATGGAAGATAAAATGATCTTCATATCAGAAAAAATGAAATTTATCACAGAAAAAATGAAAGAGCTAGCGAAACAAGGAGCCACTATGAAAAACTGGTATCAGTACCTTAAAGATAAGGAGCAAAAATTGAAAACCGCGACAGATAAAATGGGAAAGGAGGCCGAAGCAATGGAAACGCACTGCAACACGCTGACAAATGAACTACAAAAAAAACAAGATATCATTGAAAAACTGACTAAGCAAATCGATCATCAAACACAAAAAATCGCTACTATTAAAGAAAAACACGGAAAAAAACCAAAAACTGACAAACCACATGAATCATCCCCCGAAAGAGACACCAGAGAAAGTACACCAAAAAGGAAAATCAACCGGAAAAACAAAAATAAAAACAAACATATGAACACGGAATCCTCCGACGTGGAAACGGATGATCTAATGGAAGCTCAATAAAAACAACAAAACCCCAATCTACAAATGACCACGCTTATACAATGGAATTGCAACGGAATTCGCAGCAAATTCGCAGAACTTCAATTACTCATAAACGAACATCAACCCTTCTTCCTTGCCTTACAAGAAACCAGAACAAAACCTAAGACAAATTTCAACCTGAAAGGATATAACTCGATATTTGAACACAGACCCTCCGGTCAAGGAGGAGTAGCTATACTGATAAAAAAAGGAATATCATACACTCCAGTGAAAATGCAAACACACCTTGAAATAACTGCTATAGAGGTTAACATGCCTTATAAAATGACCATTGCGTCAATATACATCCCACCAAACACTGCACTGGATGCAGAAGAACTGGATAAAATTCTAAGTACGTTACCAAAACCACTACTAATAGGCGGTGACCTAAACGCCCACCATGTACAATGGGATTCGAATAAGCAAGACTCTAGAGGCAAAGAAATCGCTAAAATAATTGAAAAACATAGACTAATAACGCTAAATAACGGCCAAACAACATTCATTCATTCAGCTAAACGCAATGATATAAACAGTACATCGGCTATAGACGTAACAATATGCAGTCCTGAACTAGGAACAAAATTAGACTGGGTCGTAATAAACGATCTACACAGCAGTGACCATTTCCCATCAAAATTGGAACAAACCATGCCAACTCACCTAGAAAACAACACCCAAAATGGAAAATAGACCTCGCTGATTGGAAAAAATTTGAAGAGATACTTGAGGACCAAATCAATCCAAATGAAGAATACACAATAGACGAACTAACTACCCACATTAAAAATGCCGCATCACTATCGATCCCAAGGACTTCAGAAATCGCACCAAAAAAATCTGTCCCCTGGTGGAATGAAAATACAAAAAAAGCTGTTAAACAAAGACGAAAATCACTCAGGAAACTCATAAACACACATCCCGACCATCCCGACTTCAAAATAATCCAAGACAACTTCCGAAAACACAGATTCGAGGCAAGGCAGATCATCGAAGAAGAAAAACAGAAATCCTGGGAAAAATTCATACCTGAAATAAACGAACAAACCCCTCCAAAAGAAGTATGGAAAAAGATAAGAAACATATCCGGAATAAAATCATCAGAATTTATATGGACGATAACCTCCGGGAACAATAACATAACAATCCCAGCCCAAATAGCCGAACACTTAGCCAATCACTTCTCCACAGAATCGTCAGATCAAGTATATCCACCAAACTTTATCACGAAAAAGAAAGCAGAAGAACAAAAAACAATTGACTTCCCTTCAACTACAAATTCACCCTACAACAACGAATTTACCCTAGAAGAGCTGCTCTATCATATGGACACGCTGAAAGGCTTCTATGATATCCACAACCAAATGCTTAAAAGACTCCCGCTCTTCATCAAAAAGAAACTACTAACAACATACAATCACATCTGGACAAACGGAATCTTCCCCAATAGCTGGAGAGACTCCCACCTAATTCCAATTCCCAAACCCGGAAAAAGCCCAAATGACCCAAAGAACCTCCGCCCCATATACCTCACAAGCTGTGTGATGAAACTTTTGGAAAGAATGGTCAACCGTCGGCTCATGAATGAACTCGAGAACAAATCAATCCTAGGACCTAACCAATTCGCTTTTCGTAAAGGAAAACAAACAACAGACACGCTCACAGAAATTGAAGATTTATACACAAAAGCAATAAACGAGAAAAAACACGCTGAAATCCTATTCCTAGATCTAGAAAAAGCATACGACAGAACTTGGCGACATTTAATCCTGAAAAACTTATCAAAATCCGGTATAGGAGGACACATGGCTACTTTCTGTCAAAATTTCCTAGAAGAAAGAAGATTCAAAGTGCTTTATCATGGGCATCTATCATCTCAAAAACACCAACAAAATGGAGTCCCCAAGGATCAGTACTGGCTGTAACATTCTTTCTAATAGCTATCAACAGCATAAATGAGTGGCTACCCAAAGATACCATCATCAAACTATATGCCGACGACATCACTATCGCCGTAATAACCCGATGCGCCAGATGGACCCGTCTCAAAATTCAAAAAATCCTAGACAAGATGCGAAGAGTGGTGCACTGAAACTGGATTTATTATCTCCATTCAAAAATCATCAATTATGCACGTTGGAAACCGGAAAAAACTTCAAAAACAACCACCTGCAAAATTTCATCAAATGCCGATCAAACTAATAAAACACACAAAAGTACTTGGAATTTGGCTAGATCACAAACTTAATTTCAAACATCATATTCAACTAAAAAGAGACGAATGCAAACAAGTAATTACACTGATGAAGAGTATAAGCTGCACCAAATTTGGAGCAGATCGAAAGACATTACTCTGGATCTTGAACACCATGCTCGTTCCCAGACTCATCTACGGAGCACCAATAATCAGCCATGCTAAAGTAACAGATCTAAGCAGGCTCTATCCCATATATCACCAAGGAATCCGAATAGCCACCGGTGCATTTCACTCCAGTCCAATCGAAAGTCTCTTATCTGAAAGTGGACAATTACCACTGAACTTAAGGATAGCTGAAACACTCATTCTATACTCCACAAAACAAATCTCTCGTAAAATGATCTCCCCAAATTGCGGGGTAGCAAAGCGAGCAAAAGAGAAAGCAGATATACTGAACATCCCATCAACAAACATTATTATAACTCAACCCAACTATAGCACAATAAAACGGATACACGGAATAAACCTAACAGCACTTAACACCCTTACACCTGCTGAAAAAAGAGCCCGATTCAACGAAACATGTAAATCCAAATACCCCCATCATAAGCACATATACACAGATGGTTCCAAAACTAGACAAGGAACAGGTAGCGGAATTTTTTCCAATGAATTGGAATACAGCATCAGTCTCCCCAAGCATCTATCTATCTTTAGCGCAGAAGCGTACGCAATAAACAAAGCAATTGATCTCAATCCAACAGAACTATCGGTCATATTCAGTGACTCTCAAAGTGTCCTCGCAGCAATTAAAGGTCATCAATCTAATCACCCTTGGATCGAAGACATCAAAAATAAATTGAAACAAAATCCTGGCCGAGTAGACCTATGCTGGGTTCCCGCCCATATCAACATAACTGGAAATGAAAAAGCTGACAAACTAGCCAAACTCGCCACATCGAAACCAACCAACGACATCGAAACTCCATACGATGATTATAAAAAACTTGTTAAATTCCATGTTAGACTCTCATGGGAAAATATCTGGCACAACTACCGGGGACACCTGAGAGAAATAAAATACGATACAATCGAATGGTCATCATCATACTCGAAAAATAGATAAGAAAGCAAAACTATCACACGGCTTAGAATCGGCCACACCAGAATCACACACGGACACTACGCAAAAAAAGAAGACGCACCCATTTGCTCCGCATGCGGTACTCAAATAACAGTGAAACACATAATGCTTGAATGCATCAAATTCACCCAACATCGAAACGAGGAAAATATTGGCCAATCACTCTACTTAGTCCTCGGCGACGATATCAATGAACTCAAAAAACAATAAAATACTTCATGAAAACGGACCTAATCAGTGAAATTTAACTCCAAAAAAAAATGCGCTCGCCACTGGCAAATGACCTACCAATATCGAAAAGGTAAACAAAATCGAACTATAAAACGATTGATACGTTTGAAAACAAACCAACAATCGCTCCAGCCAACCCCTCGTACTACAACGAAAGTCAACCAACATGGGAGGATCCAACACCAAAGAGGAAAACACAGCACACACCCACGGTAACCAACTGGTAACCGTAATTCAAACCCAAGACGTGCACTCCGAAGAACATCAACAACAGCAAACCCTTCAACTGGTCATTATCACGCTGCAAATCATTATTTTACTAATCATAACAGTGAAAACTGTCATGAAGACGATGCGAAAGAAATGGATGGAAAAAGGGATCACGAAGGCCAGATCCATCGCTAACCTGGACGTGTGACTAAAGTGCAACGTACTAAGTGAAATAAAATATTAGCTTTAAGTCCAAGATGTAATTTTGCTATCCGGTGACTCGAATGACAACAAGTTAAAGAGTCACCTTAATAAATAAAAATACAATACAATACAATACAATACCTTGCGATCGTAAGATGGGGCGGAAATGCGAATTTGGTTTGTGCTCAAATAGATCAGGGAAAATATTCCATTTATTCCCAAAGCAGCATAAAAAGCATGTAGTATTGATTTTGTTAATTTATTTTATAGTTAATATCAAATATCGTGTACTTATAGTTGCGCCTTGTGGGTGCAATTTTGCTGCTCTGACGAGCTGGAGGAAATATTTTCTGTAGGAGTTGTGGCCGCATTTGGACAACGCCGGATGTGTTCGGCTCATTTCCTGCCAGAGTACTACCTTCCAGGCGCTCCAAAAGCGAATCTATGTCGAGTAAATGTTTCACATCACATAGCCGGATTAATAACGAAAGCTGCGAACCCAAAGTGCTGTCTACTAAGCCATCTGTAAGAATTAGAATTAGAATTAGATCTTGAGAATTCTACTTTGCTTCCACAGCAGGTTGGCCTACAAAGAAATAGTTGGTAATCCATTAGTTCACGGGGATCCAGATCAACAAACAACAACTCTGATGAAGTTTGCAGAAGCAGATAATTTCTCATCTCCATGTGAAGCGCTAGGAGTGGACAGTAATTTTATTGCTAGAACGAATAGACATGTGACACAAGAGAAAGTGTATTGTTAGTTCCGTATAGGGCAACGGCAGGCTTTGAAATTGAAAGATACAAGATTGAAAACGAGCGGAGGGCATTTGAACGGTAGTATCCGATCAGGCACATAACCCTTTGTCATACTACCCTATGCAGGATAGGCAAGGGGGGAAATCCCCTTCCCTTGACTGACAAAAGGTTATGCAACCGATCGGGTTCTTAAAACTACCTATTGCTTCTTTCTAGTTCTAGCGATTTGTCCCGATCGGTTGCATAACGGCAGGGTAATAAAACATCAATAAAAATGGAAAAAATAGCAATTAAAATATGTGAAATTTCCACTAAATTATTAAACACTGTGTCAACAAAAAAATTACAATTCGCACTATAAAAACTCAAAATAGCAATAAAAAACTGATAATTCACTTTCAATTATTCAAAAGTGACCGGTAAAACTTTCAAAAAAAAAGCAATGTAAATTAGTATAAACGCAACAATAATCTGATAGTTTTCCGTCATAATAATAAGTTCTAGCGGTAAACATGTGACAAAAAACTTCCAACACTTCAACACTTTCCACAAAATCGCAATAAAAATCAAACATTAGAAAAAATTAAAAGATAATTTTTTGGTTTCAATTGAAAAAATTGAAAAATTTGAAGACTTTTGTCCATGTTTACCGCTAGAACTTAATATTATGACGGAAAAGTATCAGCCTATTATTGCGTTTATTCTAATTTCCATTGCTTTTTTTGAAAGTTTTACCGGTCACTTTTGAATTATTGCAAGTGAATAATTAATTTTTTATTGCTATTTTTAATTTTTCATGGGCGAATGGTTATTTTTTCGTTGGCACCGTGTTTAATAATTTAGTGGCAATTTTGTGAATTTTCAATGCTAAATGTTCATTAATTAGTGCCAGTATATATTTTAGTCGTTGCATAACCTTTTATCAGTCAAACACACAGAGCATCAAATCAGGTCTCAATCACATAAGTTTCATGCTCGTACACTGTGACCAAGGCGTGCAAAGCTCTAGGATTAATTTTTCGAACTTCCGAACTCTTCTCCCGGAGTTCTCCGACACTGCAGTCTGCTTGAAGTAGATCTTTTTGGAGTATTGTCATGCCGTTTTTAATCCAGACTATCATAATGAGTTGATGTCGGTTGAGTGATCTGCAAACGCATCTGAACTTTGATGGATTGAATCGATTGCAGCAGATCGATATAAACATCCAACCACGAACTATTCCATGATTGGTATTGTAGTTATGCCACGTTGTGCGTCACGCATTCAACAAGGATGATTTCACAGATCCTTTAACAAATTTTTTGAGCAACATGGAAGGTTCGATAGTTTTAGCCTTAAATATCTTAGGGCTCTTCAATATGTTAGAAATTATCTTCTATGTCAAACGTTGATCAATAAATAGTAAAAATACTTGCCTCCCTAAAACAGGTGAACATAAAAACCCCTTTCATGTCACGAAACAGTAAAACTTAAACGCACGTTATACTGAAAAATTTATTTACAGAAATATATTGAACAACTTGTCCAGTTGTCGCAACTGCCGATAGACATCGCTAAACACAGAACTTTCCCGAGTAACACACTTTTTGCGAATCAGGCAAGGTAACTGCAATGTGACTCAATTAAGTTCCAATCAAGTTGCTGAAACCAATTATGACAAAGATTTGTTACTTGGGTTGTCGCTATCCATTTTCAATTCCCTTAGCTCCGGAGCTGCGTTCCTCTTCCACAACCGCCGTCGCCTGATCCGCTTGCATCGCACACTAAATCGTGCTGATAAGCATCTGATAGAGAAATGATTGTCTACATACCGGCTTGCTCAAGTTCAAATCTTGATCTTCCTTGCTCAGATAAAAGTCACCCTCATCGATTCGGGCGGATGTTTCCGTTACAATGTGAAGCGGCAGTTTGAATGATGTCAGCACGGTTGGACTACCCTCGCATACGGTTACAATTTCAGGTTTCTTCTTCAGCTGACTGAAAGTTTCCTGGAAAATGTTATTCAAGTGAAGCAGTTGGGTGGAGTTTTCTTCCAATTCACGACCATCAACCGATGGCCATACAACAGCGGATGTATGCTGCTTTAGCTTTGCGATGGCACTGCCACGGTGAGGCGTTCCAAGGAACATAACTGCACGGAAATTCTCAGCAATCCGGCACACTGCCACTTCATCAATGCTGGCTGCTTGATTTATAATACTTTTGATCAGCAGGCCACCCATCGAGTGGCCTACCCAGACGACGGGACGGTCCTGACCAATATTGGAGTTGGCTAGTTGTTTCAGAAATTCTCCAGCGCGTTTCTCCAGCTTTCCGTTGTTTTTTTCACAAGAACAACCGCTGGCCGACCATTCGGACCGTCCGATGGATTCATCGCCCAGTGGTTCCTGGAGCCACTTGCCACCGAACACACTGTAGCGACCCTTGGTGCGGTTGCGTACACCGGGACTGGTGTATTTTCCATTATCTACCAGCGGGACATCCGGGAACACGACAGACCACTCCGAGAACAGAGGCTCATCCTTCTGGAGTGCTTCGATATGCTCTTTGGTAGCTGTGCCACTGATCGATGGGTGAGATTTTGGCGTTATCGGCTGGAGAGTAAGTAGGTCATCGTTGTACGATGTGATGTCCTCTGGAAAATGGAAAAAGAGAGATACAAACACACAAACCGCCTGCGGTTTGAGATCCTTCTGTCGCCACGTCACGAATACTCCTCCTGCGAGAAATTTTAGGTTGAATCATGTTGAACATTTTAAAAAACGTAAGAACTCACCCAACAATCCATGAATGAAAATAACATCCAAATCTGATTTTCAGCGCACTGCTGATGCGCCGGCGCACTTAATATCGTAAACAGAAGGTCAGGCAATGTGACTTTTTTTTACGATTTCCCCGCTATCAATGATATTACATCACACGCACAGAAGCGGAATACAAGAGATGAAAAATCGCATTGCCGTTATACATGGCATTCAGATGCACTGACGTTTTGATAGAACGGTGGAAAAAAAGTTGGCCAAATCATTTTTTGTACGAGGGATGCACCGGTTGTTAATTTATGCTTCGGATTGTGTATAATAGAGGGTGTTAGTGTACAAGCACATTATGCCTGACGATATTTTTAAGAAGATTTCATTCTAAGAGTTATGTCTGTTTGTCTGTGGGTTCACCTTCACCCGCACTGACGAAACTACCCATTAAGCATCAAACATAGTAACCCATGTGTCAGCAGACAAACTTTGACAGCTCTATCAGTCGAACTCTAACCGTGATGGCAAAAACATCCCGCCGCATCGAAAACGGACATCATACGGCACTTAGAGGACATCGAATACGCTTGTTCTGGCATCTACAACATTTTGGCACTATTAGACAACAATCAGAGTATCGAAAATAAGCCCGGTTCCGGACGGCCGATGACCCTGAGCGACAAAAACCTGCTCCAAAGGATGCTGAAGAGAAAGACCGAGGGAAAAGTGGCTACATTGCTGCGTGCGCTTGGCCAGAGGTCGGTTCAACCGGCCAAGCAGCGAAAATGTACCTGGCGAACATAGACATACATAATTAACGGGTGGCAATTAAAATTTTGGAACTTTTTCGAGGCCTCTATGCTCAACAACAAACGAGCTCAGAAAGAAATAAGAGTGTGTATGCGTTAGCTCTTTCTCTCCTCTTTCTGCTAGTATTTTCTGTTTTGTTAATGCTTGCTCAGTTTTGCTCAAAATGCCGTCGAAACAAGAAGTATTTCGCGAGCGCGTTGTACAGTTCTACGAACTACAAAAATCTCGGCAAAACGTATACGGTACAACATTTTAAAAGCGAAAATGTTGCGACTTCGACTGTTTACCATATCCTAAGATCCCCAACAACTGCTCGCAAGCAAGGTAGTGGAAGACCAGCCAAAATTATGGACGCAAAAGGACTTTGTTCTCTTTCTCGTGCCTTCAACAACAAGGATTCACTGAGCCAACGGGATGCCGCAAAAATGATCAACTGTTCTCACCAGTACATCTGCAAAACATTGAAAAGAGTCGGAATAAACTGCCGAAAGACGACACGAGCCCCGGAATATACAGATGCACAGACTTCAACGCTGAAATCCCAATGCCGTTGGTTGATTAAAAATTATTCCGGAAAAAGTTTTGTTTTGGACGACGAAAGCTTCCCTCTTTCGAAGAAGCAGATTCCCGGAAACGATCGATACTATTCAACGGATAGTTCTACTACACCTCCGAACATAAAATATAAGTTTATACATAAGTTTGAACAGAAAGTGATGCTGTACATTGCCATTTCCGAGAAAGGCATTTCTAAGCCATGGTTCAAGCCCTCTGGTTTGGCAATCAATCAAGATGTGTACCAGAACGAATGTTTGAAGAAAATTTTGATCCTGTTTCTACAAAAACATCATGCTGATGGACAATACGTGTTTTGGCCGGATAAAGCGTCATCGCATTACGCCATAAAAACACAATCGTTCCTGAAAACCTATTCGATCCCATTTGTACCCAAAAACCACAACCCGACAAATCTGCCTCAGTGTCGTCCAATCGAAGATTTCTTCGGGGTTTTGAGTTCCTTGGTGTACAAAAATAACTGGAGAGCCACGAATTGCAAACAGTTGATTGGTAGAATCAAGAGATGCATTCGCAAAGTTGACATGGAGGCCGTACAACGCTCCTGTTCCGACATCAAACGGAAGCTTCGCCGAACATCCGATTACGGACCGTTTTCAAATGTTCACTTTTTTTTTTCAACAATGGACAATGTAGCTTTTATTTGAATAAATCAGATCTTCTTCAACTATGTTTGTCTTTTTTTGACAGCTTGAGAAAGAAATTCCAAAATTTTAATTGCCACCCGTTAGAAAATAGAAGAAAAATTAGTATTTTCCATTTAGTTCCAACTAGCTTTGTTTATCTTGACAGATACGAGTATTTCTTCTTCAATGTGCAGACTTCTTCAGTGTCTCGTACTAATAACTCGAGTTATTCGTACGAGACACTGAAGAAGTCTGCACATTGTAGACGAAATACGCGTATCTGTCAAGATAAGCAAAGGTAGTTGGAATTAAATGGAAAATATTAATTTTACTTCTAATTTCTATTCCACAAAACAGCTCAAACCCTCTAGGATTCATAAACATACATATCCGGAAACGGAAGTCGCGTCCACTGGTTTCGGAGCTGCAGGCAATGACGCAGCGGCAGCGGCTGAATAAGATGATCAACTCGATTTCCCCGGCGAATTGCGACGTGGCAGTGGTGATGGACGACGAGACCTATCTCACTCTGGATGGCATCGACTGGCAGGGCACTGCGTATTTTACTTCCCCCACGAGGGAAGTGAGCTACGAGGTGAAGTTCATTTCACACACCAAGTTTCCCAAGAAGGTGCTGCTGTGGCTGACAATCAGCGAGAAGGGGATGTCAAAGCCACTCTTCTTTTGCTCCGGACTGGCCGTGAACGGGGAAATTTAGAGTACGAAATGCCTGCCGGAAGTTGCGTCGTTCATCAAGATATACCATAAGGGCGAATACGCGGTGCTCTGGCCGGATTTGGCGTCGGCGAACTGGTCGAAGCGATCGTTGGAGGAGATGGAGCGGCTGAATATCGATGTGGTACCCATGTTGGCAAAACCGCCCAGCGTCCCCCAGCTACGTCCCATCGAGAATTTTTGAGCCAACCTGAAGCGTAAGATCTACTCCTACAATTTTGTCGCAAAAACTGAGGAGGAATTGATAAATAAAACGAAGAAAGAACTCAAAAACTTGCCTACACACATGTTTTCGTCCGCCATGGCGAATGTTCCGGTTAACTGCCAGAAGGGCGCTCGCAAGGGCGTAGATTTTTCATGCAAGTAAGCTTTAATAATTATCTTCCATGGGAAATCTATCAAAAGCAATTATCTGTCTTAGCTGTTTTTTATATCACTTTCCGAAAAAGTCCATTTTTTTAATGCAAACGTTATAGGGAATAGAATCTACTTCCAAAAATAAGTTCACACCCGTCAAGCCGTCGATTGACAGAATAAACCCAATAGATGGGGTCGAAGAGCCCGCCCTCGTTCCACGAAATGTTAACAATAGGGAGGAGGCAGTCCCATGCTCCTATCCAAATCGTTTCACTTGGGTGCCCTGATGGTCCCTTCCTTTCCCCGTTATATATTATGTCATATATATTCAGTATATATTGTAGAGGTCATATGATTACTTAGCTTGTGTTAGAAAATTTGGCTTGAAGTAAAATGGGTGAGGGTTACCGTTCTTTACTTATTGCTCTGTGTTGTCTTGGTGTTTCTGCTTTTGAAGAGCTGACTTTAGGCAAAGGCCTATGTGGGTCTATGGCCTATGCACGATGTCATATGGTTTTGCTCTAAATATGCACTAGAGTGGTACAAAAGGAACAATGTCGTATTTGTTCAAAAGGAGATGAATCCACCAAACTCCCCAGATATTCACCCTATCGAAACTTTCTGAGCTTTGACGAAGGCGAATCGGAGAAAACACATGAAATCAGTGAATAGTGTTGAAAAATTTAAGAAAAAATGGCCAAAAGCGGTGAAAATGGCCAAAAGTAGCGTGAGGGGAAAAGTCAGAGAACTCGTCTAACCTACAAAAATCAAGCAAATTGAAATGAAGATGGAAAGAAAACATTGTTATTTAATATGTTTCAGAAAATAATAATATAAAATCAAATTATGGTATTTTTTATTCGATAAAAAAGTGTATTTATATTTTTTGGAACAGTCTATACTGAGGTACAATTTAAAAAAAAATTGCATTACGACCGTCACAAAAAATGGTTAGGATTTGAGCGTTAATATCGCAGTCATTTATGATCATATTTTGAACATTTTTCACCAATCCACGCATCAATTGCAATCAAGAATAGTGTTGCGTTACGGGCAATTACGGGCCACATACTATTGAAAAATTCATAAATGTTAAGCGTTGCTTTAAAAACTGCATAAACCCCTTCATGCCTAAGGGATCATTAAATGGCTGAATAAAATTGTACACTTTTCTGGGCAAATTCGTTCTACATCAATTCTTCTATCTGGGATAGTAAAAAAAACATATGAGTATAATTGGTGACCTGGAACATTCTGAATATGAAGTAAACATAAATGCCTCTTTAATATAATAGTATAAAGTGTTGTGTAAGAATATGGTACATATGCAGACGTTATATTAAATTTTTGTTGATAAATGTTATAAATTTTTGTATCTTTTTGGGATGTTCTAGGTTATCTAAAATTCACTTAAATTCAGAACTTCAGACCTATGGTTGTAATTGTAACCGTTGGTCACATAATGTCGGCATGTAGCTCTTCCACAAGCAATATTTCCTATCCCGATTTTGTCCCAGTGAGTTCTTTCAAGTATAGAATCCGACTCTAACCCTGTCCGCGAGAACTCACACACTCTTGTTGTTGGTGTGTCGCTCACATTTCAACTTTCGTTTGTTTGCAATAATTTCTATGCAAGGTATAATGTTTAGCGTGTTTATGGGTAACCCACAGAGAGATATTTATTGTGAAATTCGTTTTTTTTTCGGGTTCATAATTGTCACTAATTTTAGCTTCTTCAGCTTGACCTAAATTTGTGGCGAGTTTTTTGTCCGAGTCTTTACAAGGAGTAAGAAGTGCGCGACGTGTTCCTAAAAGTTTAAAATTAAAATTGAATCGGCTAAGCGCTAAAAGTAAAACTTAAGAATAATTACAGTTAATTGTACGGTGAAGATAATACATACCTCGAATAATACCATCCATTATATGGTTAAACAACAAGTAGGAAGAGTTGCTGAAAATCTACACAGAAAGGTCCGTCCATCGGGCCTTTTTGTTTTGTATGGTTGAAGTTGCTTCACCAGATCTTTGTCTGGTAGGCACATCTTTCGCAGGATCTCGAGTGCGACGTACCAGTACCGAAGGATCGGAAAACGTTAATTGTTTCGGTCAATCCGTAGGGACAGAAAACTAATCCGGTTCTGGTTTCCCCGCATGATGCCATCGCCATCGGCGTCCTCGTCGATCTGCCACTGCTACCACCACCGCCATACTCCTCTATTCACCATAGCCAGCCAGCCACCATACTACAACCGACACCATGTACTACACAGTATAATTGTTAAACCGCAAGTACTACCAAGCTAGTTAATAAGTGACGTCACTATAGTACTAAGCATCAGGTTAGGAAGAATAAACCTTGAGCATGAAACGAAGTTCACACTTAATAGCTTAGTTTTCCCACAGTGATTCCGAATTTGAGTAATTTACACCAATTATTTGCTTTTATTCGATTTTCCGTGTTTTTCGAGCAATTCCCTTGTTAAAACCGTTTCTAGAGGGGGAGACACGTGTGGTTGTCGAACCCCTTCCAGTGAGAATACTGTGGTTCACCTTGTTGACAATAACATACCTTCTTGACTTTTCCCCTAATCCTACTCAAATGAACATAAGTGGTTGTGTGAGTGTAACCGACTGACAGCATAAGCGACCCTGTTCCAACACATTTCCCTTTGGAAAGATTTTCCCCATTGAGCGTAAAGGGCGAACACGAAATTATTGCGACACATTCAACAGGGCATAACTTTTTTACCATTGGGTAAAAATCAACCAAATTTTGCACACTTTCTCATTGATGTGTATTGTTTACATGCTGTCAAACTCGCAGTCGTGTTTTTCGATTCAACGAAAATGGAGGTGAACCAACGCGAGTCGAGAGAACAAATTCTTTCCAAACACCTGGAATTTCCTGACCTTTCGCACCGGCATTTGGGAAAAATGTTGAACATTCACCATTCAACCGTTTCCAGAGTGTTGAAGCGGTTTCAGGAGCGGTTGAAGTTGGACCAAGGCAAAGGAGCTGGAAGAAAACCGGTAACGGAGAACAACAAGACGGAGGGAAAGGTGAAGCGGATGATTAAAGCAACGTCTCAAGCCGTGATTTGGCTAAAAAGATCAGCATGTCGCAGAGCTACGTCCAGAATGCAAAGAAGATAGCTAGACTACATACACACAACGTACAGAACTTCCCAAGCCGCGATGAGCGGCAACAATCGACGGCTAAAACTCGGGCACGAAAGCTCTACGAGAAGATGCTGACAAAATATGGCTGCTGTGTTATGGACGACGAAACGTAATTAAAAGCCGATTTTAAGCAAATTCCGAAGAAACTGGTACCGGATGACACTGTAAAGACTTTGATGGAGGGCATCAAGCGAAAATGCGTTCAATTTTACACTCAAGGCTCCATCGATTAACTTTTCTTTTGATTTTTGAAGTAAATATATGTATAAAACTACCCTAAAATTTTGGTTTGATTCTAAACATTATAAGAAAATTGGCATGACATTTTCGGTGTCTCAATAATTTCGTGTTCGCCCTTTAGTTTACAGGCTACATAATAGTAGCTTTTAGGGCTATATAAGTCTATGATTTGTATTCAAACACATCAATTGAATCTTTTGGAAGGCAACAGTCATTTGGAAGGCAACAGTCAATATTATGATGTTCTAGGTAACCAAAACTGTCCTTGAGTTCTGAACTTAAGACTTACAACAGTAACTGTTGCTTTTTGGGCTATGCAGTAATGCTACGTAATGCTACGTATTCAACCATATTCAATGAATAACTTAGAACGTAAACAAACATTACGAGATAAACTGATATGATCGGGGTCATTCAAACTGTCCTTGAGTTCTACATAAGATCTACAGTTGTATCTATAGCTTTTTGGATTTACCAAAGGAACAATATATATTTAACAAGTGTAGAAGGTTCACAGACATGCGACAGGATATTCTAGGTAATACAAACTGTCTTTAAGTTAAAAACATAAGATCTACAGTGGTAACAGTAGCTTTTTGGGCTATATAAAGTGACCTTATGTATTCAAACATATTCAATGAACCTTTTGATGGTCAACAGTCAATATTTTATAAGTTTCTGATCCTTTAGCTCATCCAAACTGTTTTAACGTTCGGAACTTAGGATTTGCTGTTGTAACAGTAATTTTTAAGCACTACAAAGTTACAATAAATGTTTAATTAATATTTTTTAAGGTTAAAAAGCATTATGACGCAATATAAGATGTTTTGGGTCATCCAAACTATCCTTGAGATCAGAACATAGGTCCTACAGTTGCAACAAAAACTTTCTGGGCTTTGCAAAGCTACGTTGTGTGTTGAAACATATTCATTGAATGTCTTGGAAGACCAACAGACATTATGAGATAAACTTCTAGCAAGGTAACAATATGTATTTGACCAATATAAGTGAGTCTTCTGGAAGGTAAACAGATAAAATGAGATATCTTGGGATGTTCAAGTTCATTAAAACTGACTTGAATTTGGAACTAAATATATACAGTAGTAACCGTAGCCTTTTGGGCTTTACAAAACTACGATAACTATTCAAACATATTCAATGAATATTCTGAAACGTCCACAGACATCAAAGGATAATCTTGTTAGTTTCAGGTCATTCGAAACATAAGGTCTACAATTGTAACAGAAGCTTTATGGGATATAAAAAGGTAAGTTAGTTTGTATCGGAACACCTTGAAACCAGCACCTTTCTATACATATTTACGCCTTTGTTTTGATTTGCTGTGTTATTTTGACAGAATATTTGAGAGTGTGTTCGTGTGAGTTCATTATAAGGGGCATATTATTAAGCTTGGGACCGAGCTTGGGACCGATGTGCTAGTACTGACTGAGCGATGAAAAAAATCGTATTTGTTCAGGACCTACTGGTCTTAGAGTTAGTCTATGGCTGTACTGAATCGTTGGTTCAACTTACAGACTATGGTGACCCGGTAGATAAAAGAAGATAAAATCAATATTTCGCCTCGAATCGAATGACTCTTTTGATTTTATTTCGAGGTAAACAAAAGATTATGGCCGCCATAGCAGCGACACCAACATGTTCGGATATAAAAGAAGAGGAGCTGCGATTGGCTGGCCCGCACGAAATTTATTCCGTGCATTGTACGAATAAGGTGTAATGCAAGCATTATGTTAAATCGTACTGCTTGCTTCCTATGGACACGCGTTCAGAGCATTTAATTTTTGAAACACTCTTTATATGTCCAAAACATATCAGCTAAACATAACCACAGGAATATTTTAATTTGGTTTCTCTACGACTATAAACACAACAGGAAGGTCAAAATTTCTCCATTTCTAAGCACCACCGATCTATAGGTAAAGCAAATCTTCACCACTCTAGAATTACAAACAAGTGTTTTGATTTATTTTTAGAAGCTTTTATGTTTGACCTGCTATAGTATGAAATCTTCCAACTGTGCCTGCAAGACCGAGACGGATGACGGTCGGTAGCCCCCGGATCCGGACAGATGTTAACAGATGGTGAGTTTCCACTGTCTGTAACCGATAATGAAATAAAAAAAGAGGCTGATCCAGTGACAATCCACAACCTGCTTGGGTTTGGACGCTTTTTTCCCCCCCAAAATCCTGCCACGGTCAATTTCCACTGGACATGCTTACACACATGTCATGAATAATGTATGAGAAATGGGCGATGCTGCTGGGACTCCCCAGAGAGGATAACACAATGCTAAGCCAACCGTTGTATTTATATCGCTCTGTAGAAGAAGAAAAAAATGAACTGCCAAATATGTGAACATGTTCATAACCCCGTAATAGAAGGTCATAACCAGCTCCGGACCGCTCGTGGAGGCATTTGTCATCATTGCATTGCGTCGTACATTTTGGCGAATGTGGGTCAGCGTAGAAAATCATAACTCCCAAGGGCGTGATTGTCTCGGTTCGTGTCGCAAGGATCGAAAATAGGATTTTGTGGCGAATTTTCGGATCGTATAATAATCTGGGAAAATAACGTCACCTGTTGAAGGTCGATTGTGATAGAAGGTTAGTTTATTTCAAGTTTATTTCAAGTTCAAGTCGAAACGTAGAAACGAGATCATTCCGAGGCTGCTAAAATTTTCGAAGCTAAAATGTCCCAGCGCGGATTGAAACAAGTTCTCAACCCGACCGAAGAGCTGGCATCTCCCAAATGATAGGAAAGCCATAAATTATCTCTGTTATATCATTCTCGAGCACTCCGTAGTAAAAGTTCTCAAACTACAATATTTTACAACGACCAGATCCTCCAGCCAACCGTTCACATCACATCATTCCTCGAATGTTCCACCGACGAACTGTTTGTCAACTCGTTATTTACCTTAGTCATGTGTTCCACTCTATCTGGCGGAATTTATGGAGTTAAAACTGCGATACATCAAGCAAACAAAATACCATAAATTCTTCCAAATCCGTGGAGGCAGCGGTGTTGCTGCTACAAGGGGAGTGCGGTGTGGGAAAGTCTCCATACGGTTAGGAAAAATAACCAAACAAGAATAAATGCATCAAACACATTTTCCGACAGAAATTCCGCGCATAGGTGACATCGTACGTCACGATGAGTTGATCCGTCTATCACTAGACCAGCAGTGGCAGCAACAGCAAATGGGAAATTATTGCATCAACATTCTACGGCTGAGCCGAATGAAGCCAGGAGAGTCACCGAGATCGATGTGTTTATAATTTCGTACATTTGTCTTAGGCAAAGGTTGCCGAACCGAGTGGAAATTTTCGAACGTCGTGTCTGTTTGGAAATTGAATCCGTGTGATTTATTCCAAATGCGATTGACTATTAATAGTTTCGTACAGAATATCATTCAAACACTTATGAATATTGATAAACTTTCGATCGCTTATCTTGAATTCAAATCGCAACCCTGCATAAATCAATGTAACCTCCCGTTCGATAAGGCTCTTGCTTAGGCCGAGGAAATTTACAACCGAATATACTGAAGCCTCAAACAACGTGGAAGAAATGTTTTTCGGTAGGAACGAGATTTTCATTTCGGCTCACTGAACGATCTAAGTACTAATTGCGTTATTTGAATAAATCGAACCCCCGGCATCCGGCGGGCTCGAAGGGAGGAAACGCACAGATTGCAAAATTTCTCGCGTATCAGCCGTTTTCTTTTATGCCTTTCAATTTCTACTGAGCTTTCGGTTACAGTCGCGTCACTCGGAGTGCGTAATTCGTGCGATTTTATAGCTGTAACGGCGGTGGTTAAACGTCAGGCGGCCTTTCCAGTGCTGGAGGGTGGTGGTTAACATTCTACGATTTCATTCCGTCGTATCACAAAGTGCCATCTCAGCATTTCTTGCATTAGGGTAGCTCTGCTGTTGCATTTATATTTGTTGGGAAAATTATATTATAGATATGCAAATGTTCAACAGAGTGAGTCATCTCAAAAGGGCCAGTATAAGACTAACACGAGCTTTGGCGGTCGAGAAATGGTCGGTTGTTGTTGTAGAGTTCTCGTGCATTTCGACGGAAATATCTTCATCCAGGTAACTTCACTAAATCGTTTAAAACACAACATATACGCATTTACAACAGTACTACACAAAATTAATCATAAACTTGACCAGAACACGCATTATAGACTGTACCGATAATTATAAATACACTAACGATTAACCGCCAACTCAAAATGCGTGCAGTATTCAACCGGCTTTTGGCTGAATCCTGTTCTTTACATCAAAACTTAATTGACGTTGTCATCAGGGGTGCTAAATATACAGACATGTCTGTATTTATACAGACATTTGATCATGTATACAGACCTCATACAGATTACAGATATTATACATAAATTGAGATAAAGAAAAGGATTCTTAAACGATTTTATTTTCCATATAAAGTAGACTTCTTTATTTGTAAACCTTAAGCATTCAATATGTATTAAAGTATCTCCGAAAACTTTTTAACTTCCCATATGGTTCAGGACCTTGGGATCCTGCAATATATTCTTGCGTTTTTCGGTATTAGCATCTTTGTGTTTATTTTGATTTGCAGTGTTGTTTTCACAGAATATTTTAGGGGTTGTTCTTCATGAGTTTTGTTTCAAGGAGTGATTCATTTAGCTTATGACCGATGTGCTGGTACTTTTAGAGCCTAAAACTATACGCATTTTTTGCTTGACTATCCAGGCCTTATTCAAATATAAATTTTAGTACTTGGAAGCTTTAAATCTTTGTGAAGGTACTTCTGTTAAATTTAAGGACTCTCCTAGAACCACTGAGAATGGTTACGTTTGAGGTCTGCTGATGTCTTATATATGTATTAACCCTTAAAGGTACAGGACGGACTTCTTTTTTCTCTCTATATTATATCTATATCTCAATAATGCTTTAAGCCTTCCAGCTGTAACGTTCACTAAAATCAAGGGGAATGGTAGTCCAAAATTTTGGATGCATGGACCCTCTCCAACCCATTCCCCTTCTTTGCGTGGCAGAAACTAGGTTTCTTTGAGGCTATTTTCCATGACGATATTGAAATTGGTTTTGTTTTTCACTTTTTTTTTACAAATGGTGTTATGATTTTTAGTTAGTAATTAACACACATGATACACAAAAAGTATACAAATGGGAATATACATATGTTTCGGGATGTTCTAAGTCGTCCAAACTCTCCTGGAGTGTTGATCACAGAGTATGTCCTACATACATGAAACATATATGTAAGGCAGAGAGAGACGGACGACTAGTGATCACAACGAAGTCAATCTCAGGGAGAGAACACAGGAGCAGTGTACCACGAGATCTCAAAGCCACAAGTCGAACTGTTGTGTTGCTCCGTGTGAAGTGTTTTAGTTGAAGGAAATTCCGTTTAACTTTTATATTGTATTGAATTTAACTGAAATAAATGAACTATTATCTTACATGGGGGCTCAACCAGGATTATCCTCATGTTTTGAGTCGGTTTGAGCAAAAATATGGTGCTAAATCCTGGATTTGATTATTTTAGAAATGGTAAAAGACTGTTTCTTAATGCGGAACATTGAGGACCAAATCGATAAATTGAAGAACGCAAAAGTGTTCACTACCCTTGACTTGAAGAATTCTTTCTTCCACGTGCCGATGGAGGCTTCCAGCCAAAAATATACGAGTTTTGTGACGCATATGGGACAATACGAGTTCTTAAAAACGCCGTTCGGATTATGCAATAGCCCCGTGAGTTTTAGTCGGTTCGTGACGGATGTTTTTCGCGAGCTAATTCGCAGCGGAGTGTTGATCATCTACGTCGACGATGCAATTGTGCATCCGACACACCGGAAGAAAACATCGCTATATTGCGACAGGTGTTGAAGGTGGCTAGTGAAAATGGTCTTCTATTTAACTGGGAAAAGTCGTAGTTCTTGAAGAATGAGGTCGAGTATCTTGGTTACTTAATTGGTGAAGGGAAGTACCGAATGTCTCCCGAGAAGATCCGGGCGGTGAAGAATTTTCGTGTGCCGGGTAACGAGAAAGAACTGCTACGGTTTTTGGGACTGAAGAGTTATTTTCGCAAGTTTGTGCCGGGTTATGCTCTCATTGCGAGGCCACTTACTGGTCTTCTGAAAAAAGATGTTTCATTTGTGTTCGATGAGAAGCAAATCGGAAGTTTCGAGTAACTGAAAGACTCGGCCGGATCGGTGTTGAAAATATATTATGCTGCTGCCGAAACTGAGGTGCACACAGACGCGAGTAAAGACGGATATGGTGCAATGATTGCGATGGAAAATTGCATCCCGTAAACTAGATGAGTCAGAAAACAAAGAGTGCAGAGACTAATTATAGTGCTTATCATCTGGAGGTGCTCGTGGTTGTGAATGCGGTTGAACGTTTTGGAGCGTATTTGCTTGGCATGCCGTTTAAAATTGTGACGGATTGTGCAGCCTTCCAGCATCCATTGAAAGAGAAAAATCTTTGCCCAGAGTGGCCAGATGGGTATTACTTCTCGAAGAGTACACATATACAGTGGAACATCGTCCGAGAAGCCGTCTGCAACATGTCGATGCATTGAGCCGAGCACCGGTTATGGTAACGACGGGTGACCCACTAGTGGAGCTGATCAAAACTGCTCAAGGACGTGATGAGAGACTACGAGTGATCTGTGAGTTGCTCAAGACGCGACCGTTCGAGGATTACATAGTGACAAATGACATGCTGATGAAAATTGTGGACGGACGAGAAGTGGTTGTTGTGCCCGCAGAGTTGCAATGTGAAATCATACGGCGTGCACACGAAAGTGGACATTTTCGTGCGAAGAAACTGAAAGACATTATTAAGCGTGACTACTATATTCCGCAACTGGATGAGAAAATAAAAACGCAAATCGAGTGCTGCGTGAAGTGTATCCTTGCAGAGTGAAAACGAGGAAAAACGGAAGGTCTGCTGTCACCAATCCCAAAAGGCGATGTTCCCTTCGACACTTACCATGTTGATCACGGGGGACCCATGGATGCAACGGAGAAACTCTACAAGTATCTGTTAGTGGTAGTGGATGGATTTACGAAGTACGTGTGGATTTACCCTGCTAAGACGACGAATGCAGCTGAAGTGATCCGACGGCTACGGCAACAGAGTGAATCGTTCGGAAATCCCAGGCGTATCGTTAGTGACAACCCAACAAACATCGGTGTTGAATTAGAGTTTGTTCAAACAAATTTGGAGAAGCTATTCAGTCTATTCTAGAAGAAACAGCTGAATGAGCTTCTCCAAATTTGCTTGAACAAGCTCTAATTCAACACCGATGTTTGTTGGGAAGGCATCAGCCTTTACCTCCAAAACGATTTCAAGAAGTATTGTGCTGAACAGAACGTGGAGCATATCGAGATTACCACAAGAGTTCCCAGAGTAGATGGCCAAGTCGAACCAGGTGATACTGGTCATGCTGACGAAACTAAGCGTAGACGATAAAACCAAGTGGTACAAACACATCGGCAATATTCAACGTTTGAATAATGGCAGTGTTCATCAAAGTACAAGTGTAACACCGTTTGAAGCTCTTTTCGGTGTTAAAATTCGACATGAAGGTGATATTCGGTTGAGTGAGATGCTAGAGGAGGTAAAAATTGCTCAGTTTGATGACCAGCGATGTGAAATCCTGATGAGGGCAAGAGCTACTATTGAGAAGGACAGAGAACAACGGAATGCATACAATCTTCGTGCGAAGCCAGCGACAAACTACAGGGGCCCAGGACAAACGCATTGGGCCCAGGAAAGAAATATGCCTCGGAGTATCTGGGACCCTACAAAGTCGTGACGGTGAAGCCAAACGACCGTTATGACGTTGAAAAGGTAGGCGGCGAGGGACAGAAGCGTACGTCAACTGCGGCGTGCCACATGAAGAGGTATCGGGTCTGGAGTCCAGATCCTGATGTTACTATGTGGCTTTCTACATCTTCCCCTGGTGAAAGTATATACTGCAGGTTTTTAAATAAATTTAATTCTAAGGGTAAATAAAATTATTTAATGAATTTATTTAAATCACTAAATGAAAGTCAAACTTTGAAAAACTTAGAAACTAGATAACGTATGCATTATAAATGGATAAAATATTATTAAAGGCAACAAAGTTTCCTTAAGTCCTACGTTCCTAAGTCCTACGCTTTCTACAAAAATGCTTCGACGCTCAGCCGCGCGGCCGTATAGCAGTTGACTGAAACCTTATCCATGGCCGATAAAAAGATGGATTTTGGCAATTTTTACTTGGCATTGGCTTCTTCTTTTTTAACCACAAAATTATTGGAGTAGACTCGCCATTTGAGGTTCTACCAAACATTTTCTATCGGTGACAGCTGGGAGAGGTTAGTAGTGTTGACGGTTTTCAATACAATCTTTAACTTCTGCCGATTCATCTCCTCCAGTGTCCTCTGCGCATAATGGACAGGTTCATCCAAAAAACAAAATTCTTCTTTGTATGGGACTTCTTGATTAGGAAGCAACCTCCGGCAGGCAGTTTGTAAAGGGTGTGCACGATGAAATTGCCACACACAAAATTGATTCGCAAAATTCGAGTTTTCATCCGATTGCCATCAAATTTTCAGGGATTGAGAAATAACTATTAAACTTCATTTTACTATTTTACTCGTATTTTATTTACAGTCCATACGCAAATGCCCGCACCTTGGCCTTAACCCCGGCCATAAGATTCTGCACAACCTGTGAATCAACCGTTTTTTGCATGTAAACCCATACTTTCTTCAGTTTCCTCGACTGTCTTCACTACCTTAGGTCGTTTAAGAAGGTGCTGCTTCATAATCGCCCAGTACTTCTCGATGGGGCGGAGCTCCGGAGTGTTGGGAGGGTTGAACATTTTCGGCACGAAATTGACCTTATTGTCCGCATACCACATCAGCACGTCTTTGGAGTAGTGGCATGAGGCCAAATCCGGCCAGAAGATTGTTGGGACGTTGTGGACCTTCAGGAGAGGAAGCAGCCGCTTCTGGAGGCACTCTTTATGTACACCTGTCCGTTCATCGTGTCCTGGGTCACGAAAGGTGCACTCCGCTTCCCGCACGTGCAGATGGCTTGCCAAAACAGGAATTTCTTCGCAAATTTGGACATCTTCTGAGTGCGGACATGCTCCGGAACGCTGAACTTATCCTTGGCCGTGAAAATCAGGTTGCCGGGGATCTGTTTGAAGTCGGCCTTCACATATGTTTCGTCGTCCATGATGCAACATTCGACTTTCGTCAGCAAGTTGAGGTACAACTTCCTGGCACGGGTTTTGGCGGACTTGTTCTGCTTCTCGTCGCGATTAGGGGCCTTTTGTACCTTGAACGTTCGAAGCCCAGCCTTAGTTTTGGCCTTCTGGACAAAACTTCGGCTTAGGTGCAGCTTCTTAGCCACATCCCAAACGGAGGCGTTCGGATTTCGGTTGAAGGCCCCAACTACGCGGTTGTGATTTTTGGTGTTGTACGGAATACTTTTTCCTTCACTTCTGGGCTTCCGATCGGTGGTCAACCGTTCCTCGAACCGCTTAATCACTCGCGACACCGTGGAATTCGCGATTCTCTACGTTTTAGCGATGGAACGATGCGAGAGATCCTTGTTCTCGTGATGAATGCGCAAGATTTTATCACGCACGAGCTGTTCTTTCGACTCCATTTCCGCGAGTTTTTATCACAGAACTTTTAAACTTGCAGGATGTAAATAATGCACTATGAACTAAATCCACTCAAATTTTCATTAAATTCTACCCAACGGTTAAAAAGTTAGAGCAATTTCATAGAGTGGCAATTTCATCGTGGACACCCTTTACTGCAATCGATGGAAACTTTGGCGATTCACAGGTGGATTGAAATCAGTCCATTTTTTTTAATGCATACGTCAATTGCTACAAAATAAGACGGACCTCAAAAATAATAAAAGAAAATTCTCGATTCTCCAAAAACTTTGGGCAGCATAATTAATCATCAATTAAAAGAGAGATTTGAGCAATAAAAAATGAAAAAAGTGCCATTAAATTATTAAGGCCTGTGCCAACAAATAATGTGTGATCAGCATTAAAAAATTAGGAATGAGCAATAAAAGATGAGAAAAGATCTTCGGATAATCTAATTGTGACCGGTAAATCTGTCAAATAAAGCAACAGCTATTAGTATATGTGCAATTAAATATGGCAGTATTTCCGCCAAATTATGTAATTTGAGCACTAAACTATTCGCATATGTCTTTTTAATTTTGTTAGATTTTCCCATAAAAACAGTAAAATGAGCAATGGATATTTATTTATCCATTGCTCATTTTCTGTTTTTATGGGAAAATCCAATCAAAGAATATGCAAGTGGTTTGGTGCTCAAAATTACATATTTGGCGGAAATACTGCCGTATTAATTGCACATATACTAATAGCTGTTGCTATTTGATGTATGTCCGATTAGATTATCGAAGATCTTTTTCATCTTCTATTGCTCATTCTAATTTTTGATGCTGATCACTATTGTTAGCACAGTACTATATTTGGTGGCATTTTTCATTTTGGTGCTTTGAATTACTAAGTGCAGGTAAATATTTTAGCAAAACTTTGTGACAGTTGTAAAACCGAAAACAAAATGGATAAGGCTATCTACGCCAGTGTTTTAAAGAGAATGAGTTTGCCTTATTTTTGCGAAATTACCAATTCTAACCTTGCTGTCAAATAAAATACTCCCCTTCCTTACGCAATTTTTTGACAAAATCCTCATTACAGACAAATACAGGCATTTTTAAATGTTCCTTGCAGATATTTTGAAAAACTGTCTGGTATCCCTGGGTGTCATTTTTTTTTAATTTTTCGTAACAAGGATCTTTTTTCCGAGCAAAGAAATGTCGCATGAAAGATTGCAAACAATTTCGTTGTTTGCACCTTCGTTGGCTGCGAATCAAGCGAGGAGAAATTTTACGTGCTTATTAAAGTTAATTATTTTTTTCTGTGTATTATCTTTTTTATATGAGAAATTATGTGTATTTATATTTTTCAGAACAGTTTTTTTGTGTGTATCATTGCCAAAATGCGTTTCAATTTGATCCTGGTGATACAAAAAATTAAAGGGTGCCCACAGTTAAATTGCATCACTTTAAACTCGTCCGGGTTATTTGAGTCGAGTTATTAGTACACGACACTGAAGAAGTCTGCACATTGCAGACAAAATAAGCGTATCTGTGAAGATAAGCAAAGGTAGTTAGAATTAAATGGAAAATACTATTTTTTCTTCTAGTCTCAAAAAAAAAGTCTCACAACCGATTGCCATGAAATATTGAGGGAATAAAATACAGTGTATAATCATGGTTTAGGTATTTTTATTTCACTGTATACCAAAAGCCCGAACTTTCTTGTTAATACCACGCATAAGATTTTGTACAACGCTTGAACCGACATTTTATTCCGCTTTCAACCATGACTTCTACATTTCCCGTTCTCTAGTGACAACTTTAGGATGCTTAGGAAGTTCGTGCTTCATTATAGCCCAATATTTTTCAATTGTCCGCAACTCTGGACCGTTTGGGGGATTAAGATCCTTCGGCACGAAACTGATACCACTCGTCTTGTACCACTCCAGAACATTCTTGGCCAAAAATTGTAGGAACGTTGTGTGCTTTGAGAAACGGAAGCAGTCGTTTTTTCAGGCATTTATCCATGTATACTTGACCATTTACAGTTGAAGTTGTCACGAAAGGCTTGCTCCGTTTGCCACATGAACAAATCATCTGCTAAATCATGAAATTCTTGGGGAACTTTGATTCTTGCTCTTTCTGAACTTTGAAGCTTGTAGCTTTCTGAATTTTGCATGAGCGGAGCCCGGCTCGTTTCTTAGCTTTCTGCACGAAACTTTTAGGTTTGCGACAATGCTTGCTCTTCATGTAGATACGAAAACAGCGACTAACTATATAAGATTTCATGTACTCGTCTATAGTCAGATCCTGGGATGGAGAATACGCTTTCATATATTCCCTCACACGTTCAGTGACCAGCCGTACAATTTGCAAACCATCCGTGGTTGAAACAGTAAAGTTGATGTCATTTTGACGAGATCTAGATCAATGTCGTTGGCAAGCGCTTTTCTCTTTGGATCTTCTTTGGGTTTTAGTCAAATGAGCAGGTCTCCGTGATGATGAACCCTCGAATCGTAAGTAGCGATAGATCATTGCAAATCTACAATTGAATGACTATTATTGAAAATTTATGTATTACTTGGCCAACTAAATCTCACCTGGTTCTACCCATAACAGCCGAATAAAACAATCCACTTGACACTTAGTCAGTACTTCACGTATCTTTGTAATTCAGTTTGGAATCGCGATTCTGTTCAACTGCTGTAAGAATTGCAAACCAAGCCAATAGTTCGTCTTCCATATCATCTAGGAAATCACCACGTATGTAAAACGACAAATGCTGCTAACAATCGAACCGTCGAAGAACACTAGTAACGTATCAACGCGTGTTTTAATACTCATCAGATCTAAATTGAAGTGCGACCCATTGTATCTATATTAATAAAATTTATTTTTAATAGATTTGCGTCGACCATCAGTTTAATTCATTAAATCGGCTGTGTCGATACTTCGATCCGCAAAAAAATCGTTATCGGGCGTAGCGTTTTGTCTATTGTTTCGGTTGCTTATTGTCCGTTGCGCGAGTGATCGAATGAGCATGAAAGTTCGTGGTTCGCCGGGTAAGATGGGTCGGTGGTGAGTACATATATAATTGTGATCCAAATTATTCGTTCGCTATGCTCGTCTGGCCACCCTATCTTGGAACAAATAAACCACTGTCCCATTTTGTAAGTGACTACAGCGGCATTCGTACTGTTGGTGTAGATCGGTCCAAGTTAGCTCTCAGGCGTTGAGATAAATTGACTTGTTTCCATAACGAAATACCACTATTACACTATGTGAGTGGCCCCAATAGCATCCTTACTGTTGGTTTGAACCGGTCAAAATCGGCTTTTTGGCATTATTAAAAATCACTTTGTTTTCCCAATGAAAAACCACAATCAGACTTTGTGAGTGGCACCAATAGCATCCTTACTGTTGGTTTAGATCGGTTCAAATCGGATATCGGTACTAATTATCAAATATTTCACTTGACAGCTTATCGTTAACCAAAACGAACCCTGCTGCTACCCAACCTATTATCCACAATCCCAGTGATTTCTCGTGGAAGTGCAGTGGATTCCGCGGCTTCCAATAAAGCGACTATTACGTCAACATATTCCTACCCTTTCCTTACTTGACCTGCATTCGGACGGGACCGGCGCCGGTATTGCCTTAGTTTGGGATCACCAGTTTTTACACATTGAAGATGTATGTTAGTCCCAAGCATCATCTGTTGGTTCTCTGTGTAATAACAGCTGCTCTGGCAACAACGGAGTAGCAACCTCGGGCGGTCAATCATGCTCATGCATGCTCAATTTAGCTTATGACCGATGTGTGGTACTTTTAAAGCCAAAACCCGTATGCATTTTTTTCTTGACTATCCAGCCCTGATGTTACAGAAGGGCTTTATTCAAATATAAATTTTTGTACTTGGAAGCTTTATCTTTGTGAAGGAACTTCTGTTAAATTTAAGGACTCTTTTAGAACCTCTGAGAATGGTTACGTTTGAAGTCTGTTGATGTCGTATGAACCCTTAAAGGTGCAGGACGGATTTTTTTTTTTTTTTTTTTGAAAACGCTATATCTCAATAATGCCTTAAGCTTTACAGCTGTAACGTTCACTAAAATCAAGGGGAATGGTAGTCCAAAATTTTGGATGCATGTACCCTTTCCAACCCATTCCCCTTCTTTGCGTGGCAGAAACTAGGTTTCTTTGAGGCTATTTTCCATGACGATATTGAAATTGGTTTTGTTTTTCACTTTTTTTTTACAAATGGTGTTATGATTTTTAGTTAGTAATTAACACACATGATACACAAAAAGTATACAAATGGGAATATACATATGTTTCGGGATGTTCTAAGTCGTCCAAACTCTCCTGCAATGTTGATCATGGACTATGTCACCATGACATCTGAGCATAGGACCTACATACATGAAGCATGTCCAGCAATTCTCAAGAAAAGTGTAATAATCATTTGTTATTCATCTTCATTCATATCAGTCGTTCAAGTTTCTCCAAATTCTCCTGGAGTTCAGATCAAATGATCTACTAGATAAAACATGACTCTACTGTTCTGTCCTTAGCAACGCTGCATACCCAAGTAGGCTCAAAGAAGCTGTACAAAGGAATTAATATATTTTCCTCCATATAAGATGTTCTAGATACTACATTGCCATTAATTCAACCAAGACTAGTGTGATTCCCCTAACATCGGATAATATCTTCGCTTATTTGTAGTACCAGCGGGCACCGTTTTCGACCTATTTCCATTTATATTTGTTGTACTAGGTTCTCCAGGTCATTGTGGAGTTCAAGTCATAAAATCTATTGAATGAATTACAGCTTTCTACGGAGGAAGCATACTCAAATAGACTCACGGAGGCTATATGCATAAAAAGCAATATATATAGAGAAATATATCATATCAAATGATCTACTAGATCACGCCGTATAAGATGTTCTAGGTTCTCAAAATTGTGCTGAAGTTTAGATAGTTTGTTGCCATTAATTCAACCAAGACCAATGTAATGCCACTAAAACCGCTGATATACACAAAATGTACGAACAAAACAAAGCTAGAAGACATTATTTGCAAGAACATTTCTGAAGCATATGAACTGGATATTGGATGAATTATGTACCATCGAACACACTAAAAGTGATAGAATGGTATTCCCTAAAACATAATGTGCGCCAGCAAATAGTTTGCTTCTTCCATAAGAACCATATTATAGCTGTAGTTGATTCAAAAGATTTTATCACTTGAACCTACAACGTCACGGTGTACAAAGAACAACAAATATAAATGGAAATAGATCAAGCGAGATGCACACTAGTATTATAAATCATTGAAGACATTGAACAATGTTAGGGACATCAAATGAGTCTTGGTTGAACTAATGGCAACGAACTATTGAAACTTCAGCACAATTTGGAGAACCTAGAACATCTAATATGGAGAGAAATGGGCTATATTCCATTTGTATAGTCTCTTTGAGTCTGTTTGCGTATGCTGCGTTGCAAAAATCAGTAGTCCCGTCATGGATGATCTCAAATGATCTACTTTTGATCTGAACTCCAGGATGATTTGGAGAACATAAGATATCTAGAAATTAGAAGAAAAATTAGTATTTTCCATTTAATTCAAACTACCTTTGCTTATCTTGACAGATACGCGTATTTCGTCTACAATGTGCAGACTTCTTCAGTGTCTCGTACTAATAACTCGACTTAAGTACGAGACACTGAAGAAGTCTGCACATTGTAGACGAAATACGCGTATCTGTCAAAATAAGCAAAGGTAGTTGGAATTAAATGAAAATTACTAATTTTTCTTCTAATTTCTAGTTACAGGTATTCCACAAAACAGCTCAAACCCTCCAGAATTCATAAGATATCTGATATGCAGAAAAATATATTGCTTTTTAAAGAGCGAACACGAAATTATTGCGACACATTCAACAGGGCATAACTTGTTTACCATTGGGTGAAAATCAACCAAATTTTGCACATTTTCTCATTGATGTGTATTGTTTACATGCTGTCAAACTCGAAGTCGTGTTTTTCGATTCAACGAAAATGGAGGTGAACCAACGCGAGTCGAGAGAACAAATTCTTTCCAAACACCTGGAATTTCCTGACCTGTCGCACCGGCAGTTGGGAAAAATGTTGAACATTCACCATTCAACCGTCTCCAGAGTGTTGAAGCGGTTCCAGGAGCGGTTGACGTTGGACCACGGCAAAGGAGCTGGAAGAAAACCGGGACCGGAGAACAAAAATACGGAGGGAAAGGTGAAGCGGATGATTAAAGCGAATCCCAACGTCTCAAGCCGTGATTTGGCTAAAAAGATCGGCATGTCGCAGAGCTACGTCCAGAATGCAAAGAAGAGAGCTGGACTACATACATACAAGGAACAGAACTTCCCAAACCGCGATGAGCGGCAAACATCGACGGCTAAAACTCGGGCACGGAAGCTCTACGAGAAGATGCTGACAAAATATGGCTGCTGTGTGATGGACGACGAAACGTATATAAAAGCCGATTTTAAGCAAATTCCGGGGTTGGAGTTTTTCACCGGCAAGAGCAAGTTCTATGTGGACGACAAATTTAAGAAGAAGAAAATGTCGAAGTTCGCCTCCAAATATCTCATTTGGCAGGCCATCTGCTTTTGCGGACTGAGGAGTGAGCCTTTCGTGACAAAGGGCACAGTAAATGGCGAGATCTACAAATCTGAGTGCCTCGAGAAGCGCCTTTTTGCCGTTCTTGCAGCAGCACGACGAAGCTCCGCTATTTTGGCCAGATTTGGCATCATGCCACTATTCTAAAAGTGTCCTGGAGTGGTATGAGGCCAATTCTGTCCATTTTGTTCCAAAGGACATGAATCCGCCAAACTGTCCGGAGCTGCGCCCGGTGGAGCAGTACTGGGCAATGATGAAGCGGGAACTTCGGAAGAGCAAGAAGACAGTCAAAGACGAGAAGGACATGTTAAGAAAATGGAAAAAAAAACTGAGAAACTGGTACCGGATGACACTGTAAAGACTTTGATGGAGGGCATCAAGCGAAAATGCGTTCAATTTTACACTCAAGGCTCCATCAATTAACTTTTCTTTTGATTTTTAAGTAAATATATGTATAAAACTACCCTAAAATTTTGGTTTGATTCTAAACATTATAAGAAAATCGGCATGACATTTTCGGTGTCACAATAATTTCGTGTTCGCCCTTTATGCACATAGCCTCCGTGAGTCTATTTGAGTATAGCTGTGGTTGATTCAATAGATTTTATGACTTGAACTCCACAACGACCTGGAGCACCTAGAACAACAAATATAAATGGAAATAGGTCGAAAACGATGCGCACTGGTACTACAAATATGCGAATATATTATCCAATGTTAGGGGCATTACACTAGTCTTGGTTGAACTCATGATAACGAACTCTCTAAACTCCAGCACAACTTGGAGAACCTTGAACATCTTATATGGAAGGAAAAAAATAACAATCCCTTCGTTTAGCTTTTTTGAGTCTACTTGGGTGTGCTGAGTTGCTAAGGACAGTAGCCCAGTTATAGTTTATCTAGTAAATCATTTGACCTGAACTCCAGGACAATTTGGAGAGACTTGAACGACTGATATGAATGGAGATGAATGACAGATAATTATTAAACTCTGTTTGAACATTGCAGGACATGTTTCATGTATTTAGTTCCTATGCTCAGATAACATAGCGACATAGTCAATGACCAACATTCCAGGAGACTTTGGTCAACCTAGAACATCCCAAAACATATGTATTTTCCCATTTGTATACTTTTCATGTACCATTTGTGGTGAACCTAACTAAAAACCATCTCTTGATTTTAGTGAAAGTTAAACATAAAATAAAAATCAGATCAGAATGTATGCAAAAATTACTATAGATTTATGAATTTAATAAAAATCCATCAAATCTACGCCTTTTTTTTAATTTAAGATTTTTTGGAAAAAAAAACCAAGCAAGTTTATTTAATACAAAAAAAAACTTCAAATCTATTTATCTGTTTATCTCATTGGAAAATCCCATAGAAATTCAGGAAACTTATCAGATCATCAAAGCGTGAATATTTCATTCGGAATTTAGTAGATTCAAGATTATTTGAAAAGAACTCTGAATGTTTTCTACTTACTTGACAAATTGAGGAGTTAAATTCGGGTTGAATTTCAAAAGATTTGCGGTTTTTTTTATTCCTTTATTATCGAAATTTTCAGCCTGGTTGGGCTGGTTCATCTACCGTCGTAGTCAATCAAATGCCATTTTGGGTATTTTCGCAACCTGTCCGGGGGTGAGATTCGAGCTCGTGACTTTGGCGTGAGAGGTATGGATGTTAACCACTACGCCGTGGTCACCCCCTATTTGCGGAGTTTATCATATCTAGGGTTTTTTTTTCATTACGGCGAATCTAACATTCAGAGATTCTCTCCGGTCTCGCTCTCTTTCGAGGGATTCTTTAGTACAGATCGAAGCACAACAGTTCCAGCTAGCATACTCTTTAGATAATATAATGGAAAACGTAAAGGTGATTGGAATATGGATGAAAGAGAAAGTAATCAAAGAGCGTCTCTCAATGTTAGTTTCGCCCAAATGAAAAAAAAAAAACCGAGATATGTTCAATAGTATATAAATTTGCAGATTTAAGTTAAAAAAAAAAGCATGTACGCATTTTTCTTGAAGTAATACTGCAAAATCTTTTTTGACATTGAATGACTATTTTCATGTGAATCAGGAATTTTAAGGATACTATGTGCATTTCTAAATCTTCCCTTGATGAAAGTTTGAACTGCAAGTTTTTAAATAAATTTAATTGTAGGAGTAAATAAAATTATTGAATGTATTACTAAATAAAAGTCAAACTTGGAAAAACTTAGAAATTAGATAACGTTTGCATTTAAAATATTATTGAACGCAACACAGTTTCCTTAAATCCTTCGTTTATTGAGATTTCTACAAAAATGCCGTACAGCAGTTGACCGAAACCTTAGCCATGGCTGATAAAAAGATGGATTTTGGCATTTTTCTTGGCATAGGCTTCTTCTTTTTCAGCCACAAAAACATTGGAGTAGACACTCCATTCGAGTTTTTACCAAACATTTTCTATCGGTCACAGCTGGAAGATTTTAGTAGTGTTGACGGTTTTCAAAATAACCTTTACCTTTTGCCGATTCATCTACTCCAGAGACCTTTAGCATAATAAAGAGGTCCATCCAAAATACCAAATTTCTTCTTCGTGTGATGCTTCTTGATTAAAGAAGCAACACGCCAGCAAGCAGTTCGTACTGTAAACGATGAAAACGATGTGATTTTTTTCTTCTGTACACACTAGGGTTGCTATACGTTTGCAACTAAAATAATACAAATTTAATAGAACTGGCACGGTTATGGTCGTTTTTTTGGATTGAGTTTTTTTCTGACCATACAGGGGTTTAAACTTCTATCAGAACACACATACACATACAGAACAGAACATACACAGTTTGTGTCTTAGTAACCGGAATAATTCTCATGTTTGGTAGAAATGTGAGTTTCATTTGCATGGGAGCCCTACCTTCCAGAGGAGAGAGGTTTCTCTAACCACCATACAATCGCTGCCTTCAAAGCCTCCCACATGCCAAATTTGGTTCCATTTGCTTGATTCGGTCTCGAGTTATGCAGAATTTTTTGTTTCATTTGTATAAGGGCCCCTAAGAAAGCTTACTAAGAGAAAAGAGGTTTCAAACAATCATAAGAAGCTTTCCCAGCCCCAAAACCCCTGCATACAAATTTTCACGCTGATCGGTTCAGAACTTTCCGAGTCTATAAGGCAGACAGACAGACAGACAGACAGAAATTCATTTATATATATATAGAAATCCTACCTCCAAAAAATCACCATATGCCAAATGTAATTTCATTTGCTGGATTAGTTCTTGAGCTAAGCAGAAATTTGTATTTAATTTGAATGGGAGTCTCCCGTTCCAGAGGGCAGAGGGGTCTCAAACCACTATAGAAATATTTCTCCTCCTGCAAAAACTTCCACCTGCCAAACTTGGTTTCATATGCTTGATTAGTTCTCGAGGGATACAAGTATCTACTCGCTGCAACATTATTCAGAGTATGCCGAATAGGTTGTTTGAACTGATTAAGCACAAAGGAGTGACCTACCCATTATTAATATTTTGATTTTCAGTAGACAATCGTTGAAATCTTCAAAGAGAAATAAATTTTGAACTAGTACTATAGATATGGAACATATAATTTTTATGATTCTTTTATTATAAAGCTAAACACAATAGACAACACGTATCTGTTATTCTGTGCAACTTATTTCGAAAAATCACTAATTAATCCACGACATCTCGAAAAAAGTTCAATGGTTCTATAGTTATGACACGGGTGTGGATGGATTCTCTAACATACAATACAGACATACATTCAATAACATAGAGGAGTAAGAGTACAGAGGTGCCAGACGAAGTGTAGGCTGGATGAGGGATTCGTGGTTTTCTGGCCAGAATCATGGATGACATGGCATACTTTATGTTGATGGGAATCATCAGATCGAGATCAGCGAAGGGCAAATGTCTTCTGAGGTCAACAGTGAGATTTATAACCCTATTTTTGACAAACACCAGACGGAAATCTAATGTGTATTGCTTACTGTAAATGTCCTGTAACAAGAGCGGTTACTTTGGAATGAGATTCCTCTATTATTTTCGTGGGTTTAGTGCTTCTACTTACGGAGTCCACATCCCCGTTTTGACCCTCCATACAAGGTACATAGTGAGGATTACAGGTATGTACAAATCAATTTAGGAGGTCCGGGGCTTTCTTTCACATCCCATCACATCACATTTATTAAATTTGAACAGTCTACTTATCACACCCCAAGATAAAGACCCCAAGATAAGGTGGAAAAAAAAGTTTACTCAAATTTGATTACCAAACTCCAGTTACCTTAGAGTGCATCAGTTTCCTTCAAACTTGCATGATTAGAGCTCGATAGTTTATTCTGGCAGCACTGAATTGAATGTGGTATGGTGGCGTTGATTTATTCAAGTACGAACAAGTTTTGCACATATCGTACTGCCTTGAGCTACTCTGGTCAGTGCTCAGTGTTTTCCATCTATAGCCAAGCAGAGCCCATTCATCGTAGAGGTTTTATCTCCAAAGGTACCTTCAAATTAAGATGTTACTCCTGGGACATACGACGTTTGTGTTAATCACTTGTTTTATGTGTTTCGAGTTATTCTAAAGCTCGATTCAAAGTAAATCTGGTCGAACGGTTTAATACCACCGCGTCCCTGATTGTGAAACAAAAAAAACCGTTTGACGAGGCATTTGTTGATGTTTCATCATAATTGACCAGAAATTTGTGGACAGTTTTTCTCGATTGATCATGACGTATTTCAGAAAATTAAGGATCATGGAACTTTGAGAAAGAAAATTGTGTGTGCCCAAACATCTAGAATATCTTAGTGGTCAGCCACAAAAAAGACAAAAAGTTTTAAAATTCAGTGTCTTGTAATCAAACTTTACAAAGATACTCTGTGTGGATAGAGCACAACGCATCTATCATAAAAGTGGTACTAGGAAAAGAGCTGAGGAGAAAGGTGTCTCCATAAGTGATTTGGCAAAGAAATACGATTCCAACGTTTCCACTATGCGTTACATCCTTTTAAGCAAAGGATATAAGTCTTTTTGTGCCAGTAAACATCCGAATCGCTCCCTGAAACAAAATTTAGTGATTAGAAATGAGAAAAAAAAAATCTTTCTCTAGTTACAGGTGGAGTACTTAAACAGCTCACACCTTTTAGGATTCAAAATTCAGTGGCCAAACAGCGAGCACGATTACTATACTGACGTCGAAGGTCGAAGGCAACACAAGACCAACGCTATGTTTTGGCTGGATCTAGTCAACTGCCACTACTCAAAGGAGGTACTAGAATGGTATGCTTCTAACAATGTTAATTTCGTCGCCAAAGAGATTAATCACTCGAATTGCCCTGAGTTCATACCGATCGAAAACTATTGGGAAATTGTCAGCGAAAACTACGAGGATGCGGTAAAGAAGTGACAAATTCACAACATAGTGCATTAAAGAGGAATAGTTCGCCGGTACCGTGTCACCAGCGACTGTGCAGGTCATGATGGCATCGATCACAAGTAAAGTGCGACAGTTCATTCGAAACGGTGAAATCTGGACAAAATAGTCAAATGATCGAAAATAACATTTGTAAACACTGACATCTAGTGTATTTTTATGGAATTTGCTTGCTCCCGCTCAGAAAATAGCACCAGCAACAGATAGAATCAGTTATTAACTTACCGTCGGTAGTGGATATAGTTGTTAGCAATCTGGAATTTCCCGGAAATTTACGTTTTAAGTCATTGTTTACAATTTCTACTTTCGACCTTTTGACGATTTTGCCTAGAAATGTAAAAGCTTGTTACATATCGTTTGAAAGCTTAATAAATACCCTTTTGTTTGTCGTTTTGATTGACCGTGTATGTTGTTTAATTCTTGAGCTATGATTACTTGAATACGAATAATTTTACTTTAAATCGGGCTTTATAAATCAGGGTAAAGGTGAATTTCAACGTTTTTCAGTGGCTAGAAGGAGCCCCAAAGAATGTTATGTGACACCGGGAAAACGATCGGTCAGTAGATGGTTTCGAGAAAAATTCTAACTGCCTTACCATATTGGGTTCAGCTCTTTTGGATTTCTTCAAGCGGCTTTAAAAAATATATAGACTGTTCCAGAAAGTATAAGCACACTCTCAAAATAACAAAAAAGTCATGTTTTTTTTAGTTTTAATAATTTTATTTGGCAAATCGTATTTGTATGTGTGCTTTATATGATATTTAACTCTCGTTTAATCAAAATATTTAATCATAGCCAAGACTCTAACTTTCCTCGAACATGACCCATTAGCTTCTGCACAGTGGTACTTCCCACCATTTTGACCACTTTTGGCCAATCTTTTAAATTTTTGGATGTCGTCCGCTGGTTTTATGAATTTTCGAAGCTTTGCTTTGGTTAAAGCCCAAAAGTCTCGATTGGCCGTGCCTCCGGGCAGTTCGGCGGATTCATGTCTTTCGGCACGAAGCATACATTTTGACTTTTGTACCATTCTAGAGTGTCCTTTGCGTAATGACATGACGCCACTTCAGGCCAAAACACTACTTGACCTTCGTGCTGCCTGATCATCGGCAATAATCGCTTCTGGAGACATTCCCTAACGTATTTCTAAGTGTTCATCGCCTCCGTTGTGATGTATGGACTAGATGTTTTACCACACTCTGCATATTGCCTGCCAAACCATAACCTTCCTACCGAATTTTTCGGTAAAAATTGCCTTCTCCGTTTCGGGGATGTCTTTGTCTTTGCTTACAGTATAGAATTGTGGTCCGGGAAGCGTTTTGTAATCTAGTTTCACATACGTTTCATCGTTTATTATTATACACCCAGAATTTCTACACAATAACGAATCGTAGAGTTTGCGGGCCCGTGGCTTCACGGACGCGGCCTGTTTTGGGTTTCTTTTGGATTTTTTCTGCTTCCGGTATATTTTTAGCCCAAGTCTTATGTCCTTGGCACTTCGCGACGTTTACTCGACGAGGTCCCTAGTTTTTTCGCAACATCCTGAACGGAAGTCGCTGGCTTTTACTTGTAGGCATCCCTGATCTTTTTATCGATATTCGGACTAACAGGACCGGATTTCCGACCATTCTTCGGCGCATCTTCACAAAACTGAGCACGTTTGCTACACTCCCGCTTCACTTTACTCAAAAATTGAGTTGATCCTCTTTTTAACGAAAATTGAGTAACATTTCCGTGAGAGAAAAAGAGATAGCATACAATTGTACTCAAAAATAAAGTAAAGTGAAGCGAGAGTGTATGTCATTCAGAAATGTGCAAACAAAAGCACGCAGCCAAAACATGTTGAAATATTTCATTATATTCAAAGTGACCGTTAACATCATATAAAGCACACATACAAATACGATTTTGCCAACAAAATTATTAAAACTAAAAACATGACTTTTTGTTATTTTGAGAGTGTGCTTATACTTTCTGGAACAGTCGTTATTATTGACATGTTGAGTTGAAAAAATCGATTTCTAACTGTTAAAATCTCCTATGCCCCTTCAAAAAGACTGGAAAATAATACTGAATACACAAACCAATCCGCTTCGCAGTGGATATGCTCTTAACTTTCTCTTCTCGATCAAGCAGTAATGGTCCGCTACACCGAGGATTTGCATACACACATTATGGTGACTTTATTATTTTCATAAATTTAATATTCATCTGTTCCGCCCCCATGTTGACGGATGCCGTACTGTGAATGAATCGTTTGTCCCCCATGGCCGTTAGCTACCGTTTTCCGGCCATTAGAAATCTGGCGTCTTCTTCCGACCGTATCGATCCGCCGTCGCGGCGTGCAGCTTTATGTTCCATGACTGCTGATGTCAAACTTTACGACATGTTTCCCCACTAGTCGCTGGAGAGCATTTTTCATTAAAAGGTTTTTTATTTCATTGCTCCGTTCCATTTCGGTATGGGATGTTAATGTTCGTCCTATTTAATACGGATTCCTAAATAGACAACAACCTTCAGGATATCAAATTTAGTCCGTTATATTGATTGATAGCATTCATTATCGCCATCAGTTTTTTCAATCAATGTCCCCCTCTGCAGGAGTTTCATCGTCCACAATTGTCGGATCATTTGCATGAGAAAGGAAAACGGATTCGTTCCAACTTAGTCGAAATTGGACATTATGGGTTCAGAAATGGGATCCCAAGAACGAACTCAGAGAGAAGTGGTCTACGTGCGTCGAATAGTTGTTGGTCAATGTCGTCGGATTCGAAGGCGACGGAAAGAGGGAAAAGTAATATTCAAATTACGTCGAAAGCCATTGGCAATAGGGATAACTGTGACATGTCGATTGGGCGAAGGACAGAGTCAGCCAGCCAGCCAGCATCCTCATTCCTTCGGTGCTGGTGTCGAGCATCCCAATATTTCGAATGGATCAAGCTGTGCGTTTATTGGATTTAGTAGGATATTCCTTGACCCAGACAGGCGAGCAGATTCGGCGCTGGAGGGGAGTGCAATTTACGAAACCCAGGAATATCTTCCATTGCCATATACACAAGAGCCCAGCAGTTAGGATTTCAAATTGAGAGTTGCTGCGTTGAGCTCTGATGATTCTCCTAATCGTAATTTGATAGAAGTGCTCTCAAATTTGTGCTGTTTTTATCGATTCCCAATTCCATTGAACACAATTTCGGGATCAGGTGGCATTTGAAATTTATCCCCTGTGTGTGGCTTTAGTGCTTGCCGTGGGCTCATCATGTCAACATAATGGCGTGCTTTAGTTTTATGTTACGGTAAGAGTGAAGTTTGCATTCAGTTTCTGTTTTGAATTTGTAGAATTTGTTGGATGGCATTTGTTCGGAAGCGCGTATTTGTTGAGATGATACCATTTCGGTAAAGCTTTCAATAAATTGCAGTTTTTCTGATGATGGTAACAAATTCAGGTCGAACTCAATTATCAGTCAAATTATTGTTTTTTATGATCAAATCGTGTTTTATATCTTACCCTTCGTTCAGATTTCTGAGTTGCCAAATGTTTTATTGATACAACTTTATAATCCGTACGTTGCAATATTTGCTAACACCCTTGGACATCCTTATTTATAAAGACTGTTCACACCAAAATCCAGATAAAGTATTTATCCTGTTCCTTAGCGTCAAATCCCCACGAAATGGGATGAGAAAACTTGTTATGTACATAATCTAGCCATAAGCGACAAAATAGAATCACACCAATACTGTTACAAGAGCATTCTTGTATCCAAGATGGCGCCGTCCTGAACTGACTAATGGCAGTAACTCTATCATCTACGCACAAAATATTTGGAAAATCTCAATCTCTACTGTTCGATTCGTAAAATCGTTAAATGTAGAAAAATCAACTGTTGCAGATGTGATTAAACGTTATCAGGAGGGTCCTACTTACTGAAAAGAGAGCTGGAAGTTGTGGTAAACATGGACAAAGCAACACAAGGAAGAACAAAATCTTTTCAGGCAAACCCGAAGGTGTCAACACGGATGAAAAACTTTTCACAAAATTACATTGTGTTGTCATGAATGACGAAATATATTGCTTCACAACATTCAAATATCTCTCGGGAATGGAATTTTATAATGCAACTAGCCGGAAAGATGCCCCTGAACATCTGAAACGGTAGTATACAGCCAAATTCCTTGATAAATATCTGGTCTGGCAAGCAATATGTTCCTGTGGGCTAAAATATCAGATTTTCGTAACCAAAGGTACCGTAAACGCTGAGATTTACTCTGCAGAATACCTCAAAAGCGGCTCTTACCATTCTTGAGAAAAACATGCGACTCAATCCTTGTTCTAGTCAGATTTGGCCAGCTATAACATACGCTGAAGATACAATCACTCGGCATGAGCAAAATAACGGTATTTACGTTCCCGAGGATTGTAATCCACCAAATTGTCCACAGTTCCACCCGATTGAAACATACTGGTCAATGGTTAAGGGAAACCTCAAAAAGCTTGGTGGATAGGTATCAACGATCCAAGCATTCCGCTCTAAGTAACTTACTGCTTCGAAGAAAATTGTCAAGAACACCGTGCAAAGATTGATGAAAGGAGAGAATAAGAAAGTGCACCCAATGCACAGTGGGAAAAAATGAACTCAAATTCCCAAGTAAGAGAAGCCGCTGGTTTTTGAACCAAGGGAAATGGGCTGATAAATCGATTGGTGCAGGTTTCGTGTTGTGTAGAGCACGGGAAGTGGCTCGTTTGCCCCAATTCACCCTAAATTGATGGTTTTTCTCCATTCTGCTCATATAGTTGCAATCTCTGCAATTTATTTTGATTAAAAAAGCATATCGTTTAAACATATCACATTAAAAAACTTTACAGAGATAATTTCATGTCGTGTCTGGCCCGTTTTACCCAAATTCATTCCATTTATTTGATTTTTCTTGTTACTTTCCAAACAGCAGCAATCGTCACAAATTGTTTTCGCTGGAAAAGTACTAACCACACATCTGCATAGAAGTAATTTGGAGCAACTTTGCGTGTTTTTGGATCTTGTAGATAGCTCGTTTTGACCCAATATTCCTTTAATTGATAGTTTTTCTTCATTTTGCTCATAAAGTTGCAATCTCCGCAATATATTTTGATTGAAAATGCAAACATTTTACACATATCACATTCAGAAACCCTGTTCATTTCATGTTGTGTCTGACCCGTTTTACCCCAATTCAATTTTTATGATCTATCACGAAAGAGAACGGATTCGAACTTGTGACGTGCCGTGACGCGCGAAATCGACTGTGTTGGCAATAGGTCTGATGTTGTTATACACCAAAGACAAGGATCATGCAAATTTAATGCTTGAACATTCCACTTTTAGGTCAAGAGGTAATTTTTTAACGTTTTACTGACTTAGATTTGAGGTTACCTTAGGAGCTATTGTAAATGAAGCATCCGGAACGTAGCTTTGAGGGTGTCAGTATTTACTATTGAGGGTTTCGAATAAGCATTTAAAAACACATGAACTCTTGTGAGAAAAAGATTATTTCTGAAAATGAGAAACCGTAGCATAACATTCTCAAATAACCTACTATAGCAAGTGAAGTACGGTCAATTATTATGCAGATTTTTCAAACGTAGTTTTGTTTTATACGGTATATTGCGGCGATTGTGGCTATTTTGAAAAAATGCACTCTATTTGAATACACAGATGTTTTTTTACACGGGGGATACGTGCCACTATTACTATGAAACCGCGCAAAAAAAAAAGATTAAATAGAGTTGATAAATTCATACGCGTAAACATTTTAAATTTCTTTGATTTTGTTTGCATGTTTTACCTTCTCATGCAATGGTCAAAATACAATTAGTGGAAATTTTCAGGATTAACACCCATAATTGTGATTTTTTTGAAAAACAGCTATATGATTATTTTTTGCCCATAACGGAAAATGTGATTCGAATGAGGTCAAAAAGTTGTTCCGTTCTGAAGTTATTGCCAAAAAAAAGGTGTAAAAAACCGTGTATAAAAAGACCGTATGTATGTGGATGAATTGGGGTAAAACGGGTCAGACACAACATGAAATTAATCTTGTTACGTTTCTGAATGTCGTATGTGTAAAATTTATTCATTTTCACTCAAAATATATTGCGGAGATTGCAACTATATGAGCAAAATGAAGAAAAACCATCAATTAAAGGAACATTGGGGCAAAACGAGCTATCTACAAGATCCAAAAACACGCAAAGTTGCTCCAAATTACTTCTATGCAGATGTGGGGTTTGTACTTTTCCAGTGAAAATAATTTGTGACAATTAATGCTGTTCGGAAAGTAACAAGAAAAATCAAATAAATGGAATGAATTTGGGTAAAACGGGCCAGACACGACATGAAATTATCTCTGTAAAGTTTTTTAATATGATAAGGTAAACGATATGCATTTTAACTCAAAATAAATTGCGGAGATTGCAACCATATGAGTAGAATGGAGAAAAACCATCAATTTAGGGTGAATTGGGGCAAAACGAGCCACTTTCCGTGCTCTACACAACACGAAACGTGCGCCAATTTGGTTCAAAAACCAAAATCAAAAATTTGGATCAAAATCCAGCGGCTTCTCTTACTTGGGATTTAGGTTCACTTTTTCCCACTGTGCAATGGCTTATGGAAATAAATCCATATTAATCTATATGCAGTTGTGTTGAGTATCACATGAATGTTTAGAATGAAATAAATAATATGAATTAAAAACATGCTGTTGTTTTTCTAAAATATTTTTTGTGTGTCCTGATTTTGGTGTGAACATCCTTTATGTATAAAAAATTATGTTTGTCTTATAGACTTGGAGACTAATCAACCGATCGGTGAGAAAAATTTTATTCAGAGGTTTTTGGGGCTGGAAAAGGTTTTGATGGTTTGAGACCCCTCCCCCATCGGCAAAGGGAGGCTCCCATATAAATGAAGCCTAAATTTCCGCATAACTCGTGAACTAATCAAGCAAAAGTAATTTAATTGGCATATGATGATTTTTGAAGACAAGAAATGATTTTATGGTGGTTTGAGACCAGTTCGCTCTATGAAGGCAGGGGGTCCTTTACAAATAAAACACACATTTCTGCATTACTCAAGAAATGACCAAGCAAATGGAACCAAATTTGGCATGTGGAGTTTTTTGAAGGCAAAACCTGTTTTTATCGTGTTTTGAGACGCCTACGCCCGCATAAAGGGAGGGGGGGGGGGTCTCGCATACAAATTAAACACACATGTATGCATAACTCGAGAACTAATCAACCAAATGGAACCATATATGGCATGTGGAAGTTTTTGATGGCAAAAAATGTTGTTATGGTAGTATGAGACCCCTACGCACTCTGGAAGAGGGGCTCAAATATAAATGATACATTTTTTTTGCATGACTCGAGAACTTATCAAGCAAATGGAACCAAATTTGGCATGTGGAGGGTTTTTAAGGCCATGATTGTGTGGTGGTTTAAGACCCCTCCCACCTTTGGAAGGCGGGGAGGTTCTACACAAATTTAACTCTTATTTCAACCAAACATGAGAATTCTCCAGGTTACTAAAACACAAAACGTGTATTTCTCGGGTAGAAATACAGCATGTTCTGATTAAAGTTTGAACCCTTACCTAGTCCAGAAAATAACTTATTCTGATAAACAACCATAAACATGCCACTTATATTAAATTTTTATTCATTTAGTTGCAGGCGTAGCAGCGCTCGCACCGGGTTCAGCTCGTACTAAATAAAAGACAGTAGGTGGCATGACTGAGTTTAAATTGTTTCGGGCCAGCTGTCAGCTGTCTAAGAACAATTTAAAGATTTCTGTTGGCAATGCGTTAAATAGTATGGCAGCGCAACATAGTGTTAACATAACGTTTTTCTATACCAGATGTCATATCAAGAAAAATGAGTACGTTACGCTGAAGGGAAAGGTTTTTGAATGCTAATAACGCCCGTTCGGCTGAACAGAATGACTTCATTCATTCACCGTGTCCAATATATTCTCATACACCTTTTCCTTGCATTGGTGTCGTGCAACTACTCAACATGCTTCACGTATGTGTTGGTGTAGTTTCGCACTATGCTTATACGGTTATGTCCGATTGTTTTCATTCGGTGTTTATCTTTTACCAGCGATGAAGGAGTTTCGTGATGTGATAGTAAAAAAAATTTAAAGGTGAGCGCCCAGGCGCTATTTTCAGACATTTGAAAAACCTCGGAGTAAAGCAGGATTTGGTGTACCGAACTATCCGAAGGTACCGTGACACCTGCTCGTTGGATGACCGAAAGAGATCCGGTCGTACTCGCACGGTGCGGACTGCACGAGATGTTAAAGTAGTCAGGGAACGGATTGGACGAAAATCACAGCGCTCTGTACGTAAAATGGCCGTAGATCTGAATGTTGCGAGATCGTTAATACACAATATACTGCAAAATGACCTCGGATTCCAAGCCTTCAAGAAACGTAAGGTTCACGGAGTTTCGGATCCTTCCAAGCAGAAACGACTCGGAAGAGCAAGTCTGCTTTTGTCGCGCCACGGTGGGGAAAAATTTATCTTTTCCGACGAAAAAATATTCGTATTGCAACAATCCCACAATGCCCAGAACGACAGATTGTGGGCTCTCTCTTCAAGAACTGTTCCAAAGAGTGATAGAAATACTTCACGGATTCAAAGTGCTGCGTCAGTGATGGTTTTGGGAGGAATTTGCAAACGAGGCAAATTACCACTGGTTTTCATCGAAAAAGGTTTTAAAGTGAATGCCGTATATTATAAAACGGAAGTTCTGGCGAAAGTTGTCAAGCCATGTGTACAATAGGTGTTTGGAGATGATCACTATGTGTTTCAGCAGGACGGAGCGCCATCCCATACTGCAAATCACGTTCAGGGCTGGTGCCGAGAAAATTTGACCGACTTTTTGGACAAGAATGAATGGCCTCTCAGTTCACCAGATCTGAATCTCTTGGATTAATTCGTATGGTCATATATGCTGGGGAAGGTAAATGACCACAGGGCGTCTAATATGAACCAATTCAAAACCGTAGCCAAACGAATTTGGGACGAATTGCCGATGGAAGTCGTGCGTGTCGACTGTGATGGTTTCGAAAAACGTCTGGAGCTGGTCAAGAAGGTTAAAGGCGGCGTTATTCCAAAACATATGCTACAATTGATCAGTATTATATTGCAATATAATGGTTAAAGTTATCAATAAAATCTGGATAATCGATTTGAAATAAATAGAGTTTTATTTTGTATGAGAATATATTGGACACGGTGTAGGCCACCTTAAGAAGTTTTTAACTATTGTTCGAAAAATCTTGCTTATCTAGTTTGTTTTATTAACCTTCTGTATGTTCACAATCCTCGTTACTGCTCAGCGAGTACTTAGCTTTGCTGTGATAAGCTTACCTGCAATAAGAAAACAGAAAGGAATATGTGTTAGAATTTGTTACATTTCATCGATACTATTTATTCTGAGCTGAACTTAATTGGAATGCAGACATGGAATGATGAATGAATCGTCAATTCAACATATATGCGCCGAAGAAACCTAGTTGATTAGTTTATGTTAAAGTAATGTTAATTTATTGGAGCTACAATTAAAACATACTTGGAACCCTATCACAGATACAGACTGTATCGAAAATACTTTAACCAATTTTTTTTGGGAAACATGGACGTTTTCTTCACCTTGAAATGCTCATCCATGCCGTTCCCTTGCATAGCAGTATAATAGGACATTCCGGGAAGCCCGGGTTTTAGCCGTCACATTCTGTTTATCATTACAGTTCTGTACTGTACCACCTTGAACGAATTCAAACCTTGACGGTGCTTAGTATTTTTCTAGCCCCAGTACGTACCGAAAGATCTAGTCTCTTCTGTAATATTTGCTTCACCTTTGCGTCCTTCTGGTGGTTCCTCAGATCCATTTTTGTTCCGCTCCCAGCCTTCCTGGCTGTTGTCAAATGTGTATCGAAAGATTTAAGAACGTCATGGGCAGTGCTTGCAGGAAAAGCAAGCGGTTTCGCGAGTTTTCTTACTGACAGATCCGAATTTTCATTACGACCTTACACAATTGCTTTTCGCACTTGCTCTTCTTTCGACGCCATCTTCGATCTAAAAGCTTTTAGTATCACCAAAAATTGATTTTACACAATGTCTGTTCATACGTTCGTCAGTCTGCGAAATATTTCACGAGTTGATGAAGTATTTCCAGCGATATACATATAAAGGGTGTCCAGGTTCTGTCACGAACAAGCCTCACACGGGAAATAATTTGTTACTTGGGTCAGTTGGGTCAGGATTGGAGACAGGAGTTGCGCAAATATTTGCTGATGTATCACTCATCAAGTCACACGACAACCGGAAAGGCGTCAGCTGAGCTGATGTTTGGACGTAAAATGCGAAAAAAGCTACTCTACGTTCCAGCGACCACAATGGATTTGGAAGGAGTTAAAGCTCGGGATGGATTGGAAAAGGAAATGGGGAGAGTGTATGCGGATAATCAACGAAGAGCAAAGCCAGATATTATTAAAGTTCCCGAGCAAGAGAAAATGCGTATGAATACATAATTTTGCTCTTGATACCTAGTTTTGGTATTGAAGAGCACAGCATAAGAGCCCGAGCAAGACCGAATAACTTGATAACTGGTCTTGGTATTAAGGAGCTCAGATTAAGAGGTAAAATACCTGAAGAGAATACCATAAAATTGTCCCCTCAATGTTATGCGAATACCATATTGAGGTTAAACAATACCAAAATAGTACCTCTTAGGTATTCCCAGGTATCCAAAATAACAAGTTTTGTTATTCGAGAGATATTTAGCTTGCAATTCTTAGGTATTTTTTTAGGTATTTTACCTCTTAATCTGAACTCTTAGATACCAAGGCTAGTTATCAAGATCAAAATTAGGTATTCATATGTTGTTGTGTCCTGCTCGGGAGGTAAAAAATAAGTAAAATACCTAAGAATTGCAAGCAAAATATCTCTCAAATAACAAAACGTGTTATTTTGGATACCTGGGAATACATGAGAGGTTATATTTTTGTAATGTCTTACATTGCGGGATAATTTGTATGGTATTCTCTTCAGGTATTTTACCTCCTATACAGCGCTCTTAAATACTAAGGCCAGTTGTGAAGTTATTCGTTCCCCGGTCAGTTCTCAAGTTCCCGTTGCCCCGGGAGTGTTCAGCGTAGTTCAAATGAAGGATACTGATGAAGTTATTCGCTCAACTGAAGCTGGTACAGAATATACAGTATCGGACAAAACAATAAGACCAATTTATCATGAATGAGGTTAAGTTGAGGTGCTAGCTGTAGAACTCATCTAAACTATTTAGTTTACTTATTGAAATTAAGTTTATTATCTTTGTCAAAGAAACAAAACATCATTACAGTTATAACAAGAATTTAATAAAACAAATCCTTCCTTCAAGCATGCGTATGTCGAAAAAACAGGCGACAATAAAATAAGACCAGTCACAAATTCATTCATAAAACCGGTTCTCTCAACATCTATCATCAGTATTTGGTAATGTATCCTCTGTTCCGGACTACCGCCCACACTCTCCGTGGCATTGACTCCACCAATTTGCTGATTGGAATCGCATACCAAGCCTTCTTGATTCTGGACCAAAGTTCCTCGTTGTTTTTGAATGTCGAGAGTTTTACTGACGTCTTTACGATCTGCCAACGGTTTTCGATCCGATTGAGGTCAGGGGGCTGCGCTGGCCATTGCATAACATCAACGTTGTTGTCCGCAAACCATTTATTACCGGTACGAGCAGTATGTTTTGGATCATTGTCCTGCATGAACTGCCATTTTAACGGCATTTCCCACTCCGCATTAGACAGCATAACGGTTTGCATAATTTCGGCATAAAGATGTTGGTCCATTATTTTCTTAATCCAGAAGATTGGACCGACTCCATACCATGAAAAGCATCCCCTCACCATGATGTTTCCGCCACCGTGATTGAATGTTTTCGTCGAGCAATCCACAGGTCGCCGAAAGCACCGAGGTCAACCCAGTTCAGATGGTCAAATTTGAGGCGGTCTTTGAGGTGTTTTCGGGTGAGCATCGGAACTTTCCGGGGTCGTCGACCGATAAGCTGCTTCTCGACAAGCCGTCTCTGGACTGCACTTGAGCTCACGGAAAACGCTAGCTCATCTCTGATTTTCGTTGCCGTCTTGAACGGATCGGTATTAGAAAGTCGTTCGATGTGGCCAGCATTCTTAGCTGTGGTCTTCCGGGGTCGTCCAGTTGCCACGCGCGCTTTGTGGGCATGGATGACATTGCACACAAATGCTTTCGAGCGTCCCAGCATTCCAGCAATCTCTCGTTGGAACCAGCAGTCGCTAGTTGGTTGATTTACCTTCGCAACCGTTCCGTGCAGTCATAGTTCCGGCCCATGATGTTTTGGTAAATTTCTGATATTTTTAAAAATAATCCAACAGTAATGGAAGTGGAGCTCAATTTTTTTTTTGGATGTAATAAAGGAACAATATTTAAGCATACCAAGTGACCTACCCCAAGAATCCAGAGATATTTGTTGTAAAAAAAGGCCGAATGCGAAGGTGGTCCTATACTCACGTCGCACAGATTTCACAATCAACCAGGGATGCCAGATACTTTTTTCAAATATCTGTGATAAAAATTTGGAGTGTCTGGGAATGTCTGTAAAAGTCTGTAATTTTTTTTTTTAATTTAGGCTTTTTTCAACAAAAAGACGTAATAAGAGAGCGAGTTATGTCATTTACGTTATATGTGTGATTATCTAAACGTTTATGGATCTTTTTCAATGATTTTATGGACTAGGATTGTATGTTTCCTCCTGAACTTCAGACAAAATTCCTTCAGTCACTTCTTATTTTCTTCAAAATTCACATTAAGAGTCCAACCCTACCCTCCAGAAACATTTGGTAATTTTTTTCTTGAACATAGTTGCTTTCTAAACTTCTTAAAAATACCATCCTGAACTACGAGGAAAATTTTCGCAATACTTTGGGAAAGTACTCGCCAGAATTTCTTGGAAAATCTTCTCAAAGTTGTAAAAAGTTTCTTCCTGAACTTATCAGAGTACTCTCCTGAACTTCGGGGAAGTTTGTTCCTGAATTTATGAGAAGTTTCTGCTTGAACTACTAGAAAACTCCCCCTATACTTCTGAAAGTTTCTTCCTGATGTTATCAAAAGTATCTACCTGAACTTCGAGAAGTTCTCATTCTGAAATGCTGGAATGTTCGATTCGAAACTTTAGGGAAGCTATCTAGCACTTCTGGGTACTTCTAACTACCCAGCAAACACCAAATCGTATATGATAGCGGATATGTGTACAAAGTGGAGGCGATATACGTACATGCGTCTTTTTGGCCTCATGTAAAATGTACGTATATCGCCTCCACTTTGCACTCTTATTCTCTATCATATACGATCTTGTGTTTGCTGGGTACACTTTTGGTCTCTTCGGAACTTCTGAGGAGCTTTTTACTTAGTTTTGGAAAAAATCCTTCTTGGTAGTGCCTCTCTGGTAAGTTTCTTTCTGAAATTCGGGGAAGTTTTTTCTTGAGCTTATTCTTTCCAAACTTCTGATTGGTCCCATCCTGAACTGCGAGGAATTTTTTATTAAAATTTTGGGAAGACCGTCTCCATAAATTCTAAGAAAATTGCCTTAAATCTGTACTTGAAGTTTTTTCCTGGACTTCTGAACTTTTGAGAAGTTTTCTCCAGAACTTTGAGGAAGTTTGTTCAGGAACTATTGGGAAATTCGTGCTCAAATTAGAAACAAGTACCCACAATGCTCCTAGAACGACTTATTCTGTTCTCTCTCTTATTCTGAATTTTTGAAATGTTCTCCTCTGAGCTTTGCAGAATCTGCCTAGCACTTCCTGAGGATTTTTTTTTCCTAATAATTTGAGAAAATATAGGTAGTGCCATTCCTGGTTAGTTCCCGTCTAAAATTTGGAAAGTTTTTTTCTGAACTTATGGGAAGTTCAATCTGGAATTTCTGGCAAGAACTCCAAAACCTCTGAAGAGTTCCTAACTTCAAAGAAGTCTTCTTTCCTCCACTTCACCCAGAAGCTCTGATAAGTCCTCTTCTAATTCTTGGGGAAGTTCTCCTGAAATTCTGGTAGTATGATCTTGAACTTCGGTAATATTCGGTCCTGAATGTTTGAAGGTTCTTCTTGCTTGAACTGCTCGCTCCCAATACTTCTGAGAAGTTTCTGTCTGACCATTGGAGAATTTTTTTTGAGGAAGTCTCTTTCTCGGAAATTATCTTTTCGAAGCTCTGGGAAGTCGTCCTCTAAACTTTCCAGGATGTACTCTAAATTGTGGGTCTTTCCTTTCTATACTTCTAGGAACTTAGGACTGATTCAGGGATATATATCTAAATCCTTAGAACAAATGTACTGAAATGATGCATTTAGTAATACTTTGGAAAATTCAGAGTTTTTAGATTTATTTCAATAGCTCAAAACTTTTACTGTTGTTCTGTCCCCCGAGAGGCAACCGACTGGGATTTAGAGCAAATACTCAGCAAATAGTTTACGGTAAATTTCTCAAATATGATTTGTATTGTTGTGAACCTTGACTTTCGTAGCGACTTTATGGCAAAGGATCAATATTACCAACGCTTTGACAATAATTTTTCGCATGGGATTGAACATGTATGGGATTGAATACTACCTTAAGTAGGGATTCCACACTAACCTCCTCGGAAAGGGCCAGTACGATACTTATTTGCGGGCCCATTGTGTCCCAAAGTTGCCCACCGCTTTCATTTCTTCAAGGATTTCTTCTTTAAAATGATACCCACGATATTTTTTTTTAATTTCAACAAAGGCCCTAACCGTATCTACAATACTGTTTAGATCCTTGTACGTTTAAATCCGAACTTCAGAGAATAACTTTATTTGAAATTTAAGAAATTATTGAAATGTCTGTAAAAGTCTGCAACATAAATAAAATGTCTGCTAAATGTCTGCACTGTTAGAAAAGTCTGCAACAAAAATTAAAAGTCTGCAAATTTACAGACATGTCTGTGAAAATGGCATCCCTGCAGTTCAGTTGTTTACAAATGACTTTTAGGCCCTTAACATAAATTACTCGAGAAATGCTCGATTGGCTCCGCCAAGTGACAGTTCAAATTGGCTCCCGTCATTGTATCCGCCAGACTATGAATCTAGTGACTATAGTAATTACCAATGCGGTAGGGCTTGCGGAATCATCTGTCAGATTAATACAGATGCTCGCCAGAGGGTGTCGCATGAATGCAATTCAAATTGACGGTTAGTGTGCTTACGTGAAGTTTTCATTTGCAGGTGGTTTTATTGTTTTGTCCGACACTGTAGAATAAGTGCTTCCCATTTGAAAGCAATAGAAGAAACTTTTGTTCAAATAAAGTAGGGGTTGGATGTAGAGTCTGAGATGCAATATACAAACCTTGGTTATAAACACATATATCTTGTTTAATTGCACGGACGAGTAATATCCCTAAAGATGTAATGATCTTGAATAGCATAAGGTGTGGCCCATTTAGCATTGGAACAAGTAGTTTTGATTCTTACAGTGACCCTAGTGGTCGGATTTGTAAACTATGATATCTTATGTGTTCCCAATAACAATAACAACATCAGAAGTTTTTGTTCGCGTTGCAGTTCGAACGTGTTTCAGAGAAATACAAAATGGACGAAGAAAGAAGACAAATAATTGTGCGCAATCATTTGGAAAACCCTTCGTGGTCTGGGCCAAAACTTGCTAAAGGGTTGGGTTTTCTCCGACATAAATAGGTTTTGTAATAGTACAGAGAAACTTTGTCAACGGATCGCAAGCCTCAAACCAAGCGTCGGGCGGGTACTGTCAACCGTCAACTGCGGAACAAAGTCATCAAGAACATTAAGGCAAACCCCAACAAAAGTTTCATGGCGCACGCAGTACCGTGCGGATTCGTCTCCGGGAAGGCTTCACGTCATACCGTGCCTGTAGACAACCAAATAGGGATCAAAGGCAGAACAATGTGGCCAGGCTCCGAGTCAGAAAACTGTCAGGTGTTGACAAAATTTAATTGCTGTCTCCTCATGGATGATGAAACCTATGTAAAGGCCGATTTCAAACAGCTATCGGGACAAAAGTTTTATTTGGCCACGGCTCGGAGAGATGTTTCTGCCAAATCCAAGTTTGTGTTTGCAGATAAATTTGCACGTAAATACATGATTTGGTAAGGTAGCTGCTGTAGGAAGATCAAGCTTTTCATCACTGATAAGCCATTTAATTCGGAGATATACAGAACGGAATGTTTCTAAAAGCGAATATTGCCATTAATCAGATCCAACAATGAACCTGTCATATTTTGGCCAGAACTTGCTAGCTGTCATAACAGTTAAGCAGTGCTACAGTGGTATGACACCAACGGGATTCAGTTTATACTGAAAGAACTCAATCCACCAAACTGTCCCCTGCTCAGAACAATAGAGAGATTTTGGGCTATTATGAAGAGGAAGCTGAAGGTTAGTGGCAGTGTTGTCAAAAGCATCAATGAATTGAGAACCAAGTGGAATAAGATTGCCAAAACGATGGATGAGAATAATGTACGCCGGTTGATGAAACGTATTCCGGGAAAAGTCCGCAAGTTTCTTCGAAATCGAGATGATTATATTTTTTTTGTATTTTCCCTCTAAAGTTCACATAAAATCGAATATATGAGTTAAAACAGCATACTGTTTTGATAATGTGTATCCGAAATATACGCAATAGTTTTTGTTCCAATTCTCACTGGGCCACACGTTATTATTCAAATTTTCATTTTCCTCCCTTGCCGACAAAATCTTACACCCAAAATAAAATTCACATAATCAGTGGAAAATATCCTCTAGAACTTCACTTAATTTTCATGTGATTCAGAAAGTGGAAAATGCTTTGCAAAATCAAGTGAATCTTATGTGTCCAGTGAAATGTAAATGATTAGTCAAGTAAAATTTCTTTTTATATGTGATATTCACGCAAAAGTCACTTATTTTAGTATTGGAAAATATCTATATGTGTTTCCAGTAATAGCTAAGTGAAATATTTTTTCAGTGTAGTCAAAAAATTGTTTACTTTTTCATATTTTGACGCGAAAGCTCTCCACAGATGTCGCACTTCAGTAATCAAACCTCACTTTTCCATCGAATCAAAAAGTAAATTCAAGGAAAATACAGCAAACACCAACCTGGAACTGCTATTCCGGATCTGAAGCAACATTATGTCCGCCAATGGTGTTCTCGAACATCATTCGTTTTGGTTCACCAGTTTCGATATCAATTTCATAAACGATCTAGTTTACAACCCAATGGCAGCCATATAGTCACACGTTCGCTCGATGACGATATGTTGGCTTGCAGACATTTTACGATCGAATGCTTTTGCCCCGACCTTATTCATCGACCAAGCCATCCAAGCAAGCGACGAGAGACCTGTTGATTTGTTTGTTGCCACGGTGTCTGAGAGGAGAAACCTTTTTGATAAATGTAAATCTTACTGGAAAGTTCACCAATTCAAACAGCTTAAAACGAGGAGAAATAACAAGCATCCCAATATTGACGAGTGACGCAGGTTTAGTTGGAAAATTATTTCAACTGGAGACGCCGCCGTGGCTGCGTGGGCTCATTTGGGTCATATCCACCAACTGACAATCCATAGTGTGAACGAGGCTCACCTTCCGGGAATGGAGAAATATGGTTCCAGTTTTGCTTTTCCATGCGAACGTGGCTCTGCTTGGTAGGATTAACTGTGATCAACATATTACATATTATGTTTGATTAATTCTCGGGAAAGGCCCCCAGACGGCTATGCGAAAATGGTATCTTAAACGTTCAAATACTTTATGCGCTAGCTTAACGAAAACCATCCGCATAAGCGCAATCATTCTGTAAGTTTAATATCCATTCCCGGTGAAGGGTAAATGCCTATCTAATCTGCCGGAAAGACTCTCCCTGGCCAATCAACTGCGCCCGGCGTTGTGTTCCATTGTTGCTGCGGCAAGGCATTTGATTCCCGAGAAGCCAAATTGTCCGAGCAGCCATCAATTGTCCGTTTTTATGCCCGGTACTGTAACTTAGCCGTCTTAATACGACGAGGCTGCTGGTGTTGCTTCGCCTGGACTGAATGCCACCTTTGAAAATGGTGAATTTATGGAATCCAATAAAATCTCATCTTGCCTCAGTCCTCGGAATCTCATCTTGCCTCAATCCTCGGAAAGTGTGTGTGTGTGTGTGCGTGATGGTGTGCTGTGATATTGGGAGAGGAGCGTTTTTCCTGAAAAGTTTTGTGTTCAGCCAATCAACAATGATCTGGATTGCAATTTGAGGCCAGAGAATTTCCACCCTAAACGGCGAATCGGTTGGATATGACACTTTTCAGCACTAGTAACGCCTCTAGCGGTCTATGCTGGAATGTTTTGACAGCTGATTGTTTTGTATTCTATTTCAGAGCCTGCTTTATAAAACTCCAATAGGAACTCGCAAAACCATAAATTATTCCAATTCTGGTTTGATCCCATTTGATTAACCATAACAAATCTCCCTCTCCGGCGCAGAAAAGTCAACCACAACACCCCCAATGAACTGTCGTTGTCCTTTTTCACCTCAGACGACCCACCGGTAAACATAATCGGAAAACCACGTTTCAACCACAATTCAATTAAATTCACCATCGGATCTCGTTTGTCACAGCCTTTATCCATTCGGCATATTACATGACGGTGGATTTGCGATGAACAAACAGGACAATCAAATATTTATGGTCACGTGTTGCCGGATTGTTTAATAGGACATGACTTGACGCCGTGAATTTTAAACTGACTGATTGAACCAAATTCTCCGAATCCATCTAGGGCGTTTCAAATTGCATCCCATTTAACCGCTAGAAAGCATGCCATTAATTAATGTATTGGTGGGATTATTTGGGATCCACCTAATGAGTTCTGTAGCAATTACGACGGGCTATTGATTTTCACTGAAACCCAAATGAAACCCATTACTAATTCAAACATCACGAGTGAAGCCTACTAGCATTGAAAGCAAACACCGTTCATTTCAATCGAACACACAAGGGGATTATTTCCACTTTGCTGCTGTCAGGCGAAATCGAATTTGACAAAAAAATAAAGCTTGCGAGCATTTCCAGATTAAATCGGTAATAATAGAGTTGGGTTTGTTCGGTATTTTTCAGGTAGCAGGAAAACAGAACGTATTCAATTCATGGTGATTGTAATAGGAGTTCAAAGTATTCCTAAGTACATTGCATAATTTAATGTCATTATACTAAGGAATGTATCGAAAATAAGCTGTCCACGTACATTTGCGTAGGACGCGTGTATTTGTGATGGTTTTAATGTGTTCATCAGAGCATGCCGTGCGTTTGACTTTTATCTTTTGTATGTTTACTTGTTTTGTACCGTTTAAATTATTCGTTTTCAAAATGTTACGCATGGAAAAAGGCGTGCAAATTAAGGTTCTGGACTCATGGCTACGTGAAAACGGTGTAACTATGCGACAATTGGCGAAGCGCTTTGGAATTCATCACACAATTGTCAAATTCATCATAAACAAGTTTTGAGAAAACTATTCTTTGGATGAACTGCCAGAAAGAGGCAAGAAAACCCGGATTTTCCAACCCTAAACCGGATCAGAAGTGGTAGCTCCAATACGGAAGAACAAATCAATGTCGATGGGTGATTTGGCCAATGAAGCCTGTTCGATTTTATCCGGGATTTTTCGCTTATCCGATTGCCTAGACTACTACAGTGAACTGTCCCGTCTTTGTACATGAACGTACTGTTCGCGTTGTTGGTCGCACATCTTCTGTTCCGCTTCTTACTCACTGAAAATCAGTAGTAGTACTTAAGGTGTGGCCCAGTGAGAATTGGCACATAGACTATTGCGCATATTTCAGATATTAATTAACAAAATATTATTCTGTTTTAACTCATATGTTTGATTTTATGTGAACTTTAGAGGAAAGTACCAAAAAATTCAATCATCTCGATTTCAAGGAAATTGGCGGACTTTTCCCGGAATACGTTTCATTAGCCGGCGCACATTGTTCTCATCCATCGTTTTGGCAATCTTATTTCACTTGGTTCTCAATTCATTTATGGGTCATTCCATATCAAGTGACCGGAGAAATGCATCGACCCTCTTCGATTCGAACCAAAATTGATATACTTGTTCTAGGCTATTAATCAAAAATCCAAAGTTTTAGAGCAATCGATGAACCCCTCGGCTCATGGGCTACCCCATTTTTTTAGATTTTTGAAAAGTCTATATATTGTTTATTAAATATCTCAATGAATAAAAGAGTTACAAACAATGTTAGATATTTATCTTAAAGGAAATTAAATTTGCTACCAAATAAATATTTTAAACATTTTATACAGTGTTGCCAACATTGATATTTTTGTAGTTGAAATATTAAATTACGTTTTTCTCAAAATGCCCCCACTTTTTTTCAATATTTATGGCTCCAATGTGTTTAGCAGACTTTTTACATAAGAAACACTTATTGAGACAAAACAATTTGCTCCGTTATGGAGATATTGATTCTCAAAGTTTTCATGTTTTATATTCAATGAATTAAAATTAAAAAATAGTGTTAATATATTCAAAGTCTTTTCTGAAAATGGGTCTTATAAAAATCACAATAGGTGAGTGTGCTAGCAATAATTTATTGCCGGATTCCAATTTGGATTCTGCAGTCACATACCAGTGGAAACAGACAATTTGAGAGAAATCTTCAGTGTTGCCATCTTACGTTTTACTTGTGATTATTTTTCAAAACAGATATTCATGCTGGGATTCATTTTTTTGTCAATCGAATCATCAAGCTATCTATCTATCTTTCTAAAAAAATAAAAATGAAATGGAACGGTATGTCACGGTTTAATTCAAGAACAGGTTTACAGATATCCTATTTTTAATCTGTTCTTTTTTGGCTGCATCAGGTTAAAAAAACGTACGAACTTACGGTACGAGGTTTGCTGGGCTAGCTTGTTACAAATAAAAGTACAATTTTATATTTCACATCTAATTAACAAATTCCACTTAAAATAAAATAAATATCCAAATTTATTTCATGCTGTGTTTTGCCTTTGCAGTACGTGTTGAATTTTTAAGTTTTTTTCAAAATCAGATTAAAAATGGTACCCGTTTCTGAGTTCCATATACTCGCTTCATAAGAGCAGTGGCATCGAGCATTAGCAAATCTGACTGCCAAATATTCGTTTTGCTTCTTGCACTGCCGTGATGCCACAAAGTTCTCATTCAAGTTGCAATTACAGCGTGCCCAATCATAAAACTCTTTTGGAACTCGGTTGCTTGAGAATTGTTGTAGTGGATCCTTGTGCACTATTCCGAAAAGCAAATGAAATGTTTGTGTTAGTGTTAGTGTTAATAAAATATTCTTTGTAGATTTGATATTAATGTCAATCACTTTCTTTTTGAAACTCTTAATCAGACCTCTTTAGATCTACTTCTGGGAGTGAACATTATTTCAAGTTTGCAAATGTTTTAAAGGCATGATTGTCACTATCCTTAGTCACATCTATCTTTACAGAGTTGGGAAGAGGAGGAGAAAATGTTCATGTAATACCTGAAAAACAAATGAAAAGTTTTCCGAAAAGTCGTCCACAACCAGAACTTCTCCTTCGGTCAAGTTGTTGCGAGTGAACTGGTAGAACTCTCCCTGTTTCGCTGCAATATATTTATGCTTCCGTACAACTGCTGCTTCTTCGAGAAATGTTTCAATGAATGTATCAGTATCACAAACTGCTGTCTGCAAGCTGCACCTTTTTTGTTGCGTCCATTGTTTGCACGATACTTCCTCAATCGAATTATCCTCAAAATTTGACCAAATCAAATTCCTAATTTGATCCATATTGCAACAAGCTGCAATAGTACACTTGTTCAAGACGCACAGCTCCGTAGGTGGATTGCACAGGCTTTGCTTCAGCACATCTCTGTATGAATTAAACGCTTTTTTACTTTCCTGTTCCGCTTCGATTTGATTGAACTTGGCACCTAAAATTTTAAGTTTAAAATTCTGGTGAATCACACAACCGCAAACTGTGTGAGTTCCAGCAGCTTCTGCTAGAACACACTCTGGTGAGCGCAGAGTATTTTGCTAATGTTCACCAGCACTAATCGCTTTTGTTTGAGGATACGAGATGTTCCCTCCCGAACACTTTAACACTCCTTCTTAACTCACGTCTGCCTCACGGTAAAACGCTTTTACTTTCTGCACTATGTCTTCTGAAACACGATGGTTAGAGGAACAGATAATTCCTTTCTTTTAACGCACTTTGTCATGGTTCGCATTAACCTCTCAGAGCACCGATATTCTTCTAGTAGGCCACCGAAATTAGTAGGCCATGAAAACTGCTAGTTTTTTAAAATTCAAGTGGTTCTTTTCTGTTAGATCTGCCTTGATGAAGTTTAACAGATTATATAAGAGTGGTAGAATAAACAAATTTTTTAAACTAGAAATGTTTAAAAATCAATATCTCCATGACGGAGCAAATTGTTTTGTCTCGATAAGTGTTTCTTATGTAAAAAAATCTGCTAAACACATTGGAGTCATAAAAATTGAAAAAAAAGTGGGGGCATTTTGAGAAAAAACGCAATTTAATATTTCAACCACAAAAATAACAATGTTGGCAACACTGTAAAAAATGTTTAAAATATTCATCTGATAGCTAATTTAATTTCCTTAAAGATAAATATCTAACATTGTTTGTAGCTTTTTCATTCATCGAGATATTCAATAAACAATATATAGACTTTTCAAAAATCTAAAAAAAAGAGGGGCAGCCCATGAGCCGAGGGGTTTACCGATTGCTCTAAAACTTTGGATTTTTTTTTTTTGATTAATAGCCTGGAAAAAGTATATCAGCCAATTTTGGTTCGAATCGAAGAGGGTCGATGCATTTCTCCGGTCACTTGATATGGAATGACCCTTATGCTTTTGACAACACTGCACACTGGGGCAGAATAAAAACTTAGCAGGAATAAATTATTTTCACTATGAAGATGCGACTTTAGAACAAAACTGTCTTCAGCAAAGTTGTAGCTTACAATAACCTTAACTGCTGGTTCTAGCATCATGCAAGACAGTTCAGTCGGGAAGCTAATGTAGAGGATGTATTTAAGCGGCTGCTGATTAAGCTGATGCAAAATTTGAAATATTTGCTCCCCTAAGCTTAATCGACACCAATTTGGGTCCCGATAATCCCCAAAAAATTTTAACACATTTGGTTTTAATTTGGCTTTGCACACGCTATTCAAAGTTTGTATGGGAATTAGTATGAAGAATCTCAAACTTACATTTCCTGATCCCTAACATCTTGATATTATGTCCTTAAACCAAATTTTATAAAGATTCATTTAGTGTAAGTGGTCAACTATCAAAATGCCGAAGACACCTGACATGTAAATTTTATACAAAAATAGTTATTGTCTGTCTGTCTGTCTGTCTGTCTGTCTGTCTGTCTGTCTGTCTGTCTGTCTGTCTGTCTGTCTGTCTGTCTGTCTGTCTGTCTGTCTGTCTGTCTGTCTGTCTGTCTGTCTGTCTGTCTGTCTGTCTGTCTGTCTGTCTGTCTGTCTGTCTGTCTGTCTGTCTGTCTGTCTGTCTGTCTGTCTGTCTGTCTGTCTGTCTGTCTGTCTGTCTGTCTGTCTGTGTGTCTTTCTGTCTGTCTGTCTGTCTGTCTGTCTGTCTGTCTGTCTGTCTGTCTGTCTGTCTGTCTGTCTGTCTGTCTGTCTGTCTGTCTGTCTGTCTGTCTGTCTGTCTGTATAGACTCGAGAACTACTGAACCGATTGGCGTGAAATTTTTGTACGGAGGGGTTTTGGGGCTGAAGAAGGTTTTATGGCGCTCTTACAAATATAACTCAAATTTCTGTTTCTGCTGTGGTTCAAGACCCTCCTCTTTCTTGTAGAAGTCTAAAATACAAACACTAAAATACAACATGAGTATTTCTCCAGGTAAGCAGCATGTTCTGATAGAAGTTTCTTAAGGAATGTATGGAAAATAAGCTATCCACAAACTTTCTTTCAAATTATGTTGAAAACCGATATTTTATTCATACAAAAACTGAACCTTTATTGTACGAGGTTAAACTTGAACATAATGAAGACCGGATGAAATTTAAGTTATTCCTTCACGAATTTTCAAACTTTGGATCAGAATGCTCTTCATCAAGTTCCGGACGAAGTGTTGCATCGCAATTTTTGGACAGCTTGAGCCCAATTTTCTTTTAACTCCTGCATGTTCCCAGCTGCCTTACCAGTCTTCTTGTAAGCTCCTCTTCACGATTGCCCAGTAACGTTCGATGGGTCGAAGCTGAGGGCAATTTGGTGGATTGATATTTTTCTCAACGAAATCTAGTACCCTTTTCCGCAAGCCAATTGAGAGTGGTTTGGCATAGTGAGCCGACGCTAAATCCGGTCAAAACAGTGGAGGTGTACTATGCTTCTTATATAAAGGCAACAATCTCTTCTGGAGACTCTCAGATCGATAGATTTCCGCATTTATAGTTCCGGTAGTGTAAAAAATGGCTGACTTCAAACCACAGGAACATATTGCTTCGCCATACCAGTACCTTTCGACCGAATTTCTCCACTTGAATCGACCTGTCCGCATCGCTCACATCCTCCCCAATGACGGCAGTAAAGTATTGTGGACCTGGAAGGGTTTTTGAGTCCTCCTTTACATAGGTCTCATCGTCCATCAAAACGCATGCATCCGGACGCTGCAAAAGACGCGATTACAATTTCCGTCTTAAGTTATGCAAGAGAAAATCGCGTTTAAACTGATAGGACACGACGAAGTTTGAAAACAAATTTATTGCTCTACAGAGAAGAAAAACCATTTCGTCTCAGAAATCCCAAGAGTGTGTGGATACGCTTACCACTACACCACAGGTGCCATTTATACAAACGAAATGTTAAAGTAATATTGAAGAAGTGTACTTTTCTCGGTCACCATCAATTTGGTAGCGATTTTTTGCATGATCGCCAGAACACTCACGACGTTTGAACGGTTTCGATTCACGCCCAGAATCGCCCTTGTGTCGACACCTGATTTTGCCAAGTTGAGCACGCACTAATAACCCTCTCGAAAATGTAAGGTTCTTGCAATCGGTAAACGAAATCTTCAAACCCGTGAATTTTTCACGAACTTGGAATGAGGCCGTGGGTTACCCACACATTCCATCCGGAGCATCAAGTGGTACCCTTTCTCCATTCAACCATTTGCGCTCGTGCAAATAATTTCAATTCATACCTTAATTCGATTCATGCAAAATTCAACGCAATCCCAAAGAAGCACCACATCGCTTCCTGCGAACCATAGCAAACCCAACCAGTACAAAAAAAGCCTCGCTACTTACTTTCGAAACCGGTAGCTCCAATCTCGATTTTCCGGGCTTCGACACGATAATCCCATTCAACCGTAACAATAATCGC
>JASCZW010002231.1:0-12655 GCA_034211315.2 Aedes japonicus
TCGATTTATGAAAGTAGTTTCAAAACTGCAATTTTTTTTCTGAAGCTTACGTCTGAGAGTCTCGTTCTGCTACTCTGACTGACTATTTCTAATCTATTATTTTCCATCTGTCAAGCTTAGGTAAAATTTAAATTTATTCGCGAATTGGAACACAGTTTATGTAAAAGGAAAATAATTCGCGAAACAGCCTAAATATGCTTAATGACCCTCGCGAACATCTGGTGACATTCTTGATAAACTGAAATAATCGAAAAAGTGATTAATTTATGAAACTCGACCTCAGCGGTACATTTCAAAGTATCAATAATTTGCATTTGCACTTCTGATCTTGAACCCACAGGACCACAGAATGGTCCTCCGTACACAACCTTAAGAAGTACTTCTTATAACAGTATTTGGAAGCCGTTGCACTTTGCTCACACAAATCTCACGACTCCTAGTTTGGCAGGTCTTCTGCTGGAATGACAGCAAATCGAGTCTTGATTCGGAATCGCCCATTACTACAACTCCCAGTTTCTCCTATTCGTGTACAGGTAGCGCTCTAGTCACCTCACTGGACGCATCGCACATGCGTGCCCATAACAAAACAAACCCATTTTATTTATTGCGTGGACTGACTGTGTTTTGGTATTTGCATTCGCGCGTAATCATTAGCGAATAGTATTGTAATTTTGCCTTTTGAAGTTAAAGCTGGAGTTTGGCTTTCTAAGGAGTGTATAGAAAATAAGCTATCCACAAACTTTCTTTCAAATTATGTTGAAAACCGATATTTTATACATACAATACTTGAACATAATGAAAACCGGATGAAATTTAAGTTATTCCTTCACGAATTTTCGAACTTTGGATCGAATGCTCTTCATCAAGTTCCGGACAAGTGTTGCATCGCATTTTTTGGACGCTTGAGCCCAATTTTTTTGAACTCCTGCATGTTCCCAGTTGCCTTACCAGTCTTCTTGAAGACCCTCTTCACGATTGCCCAGTAACGTTCGATGGGTCGAAGCTGAGGGCAATTTGGTGGATTGATATTTTTCTCAACGAAATCTTTACCCTTTTTCGCAAGCCAATTGAGAGTGGTTTTGGCATAGTGAGGTGTACTATGCTTCTTATATAAAGGCAACAATCTCTTCTGGCGACACTCAGATCGATAGATTTCCGCATTTATAGTTCCGGTAGTGTAAAAAATGGTTGACTTCAAAAGGAACATATTGCTTGCCATACCAGTACCTTTCGACCGAATTTCTCCACTTGAATCGACCTGTCCGCATCGCCCACATCCTCCCCAACGACGGCAGTAAAGTATTGTGGACCTGGAAGGGTTTTGGAGTCCTCCTTTACATAGGTCTCATCGTCCATCAAAACGCATGCATCCGGACGCTGCAAAAGACGCGAATACAATTTCCGGGCCCTTGTTGCTGCTCGCTTCTTCTGTTCTGCACTTTGTTTCGAGATTTTCTGCTTCTGGAAGGTCTTCAGGTTGTTCCGTTTTTTTATAGATTGAATCATTCCGATGCTGGTTCCCGCTTTATTGGCCAAATCACGTATTGACATTGCTTTGTTCTTCCGAATTAGAGCTACCACTTTCTGATCCTGTTTCGAAGATCCGGGTTTCGTGCCTCTTCTTGACAGTTCATCCAAATGACAGTGTTCCGCAAACTTGGTTGTGATGAATTGTACACTCGCGTGATGAATTCCAAAGCGCTTCGACAAAAGGGTATTCTGGGGTATGTGGATTATAACATTGTTGGATCATTTCAAGTGGAGAAGTTTAATCGAAAAGCTACAAGGTTGCTACATCTTAGTGAAAAGCAATAACTAAAACGGAAGATAAAAGTATGTTTTAAAGTTGGGAGTTGAGTATGTTTTACCAGAACGAACGAGGATTACGTTCGATCATCCCCCATTTATAGTCAAACTCCACGTATCTAGGTGTATCGATTTTGAAGGTGTTTCTGTTGAACCGAGTTTTGATTTCTGCAGAGCAGATTTTGAAGGAATGCTAGAAGCAGTTTTTCGTACGAACTGGACCAATTTGGTATAAATGGCAAATGTTGATGACGCTGTTGGATGTTTCACTCGCATCATGCATGCTTTTATGCTGATCGATGATCATCTCTGCGGAGACCTAACCCTAAGCAAGCGTAGGGGAATGCACGCCTGCGACATTTGAAGCGTACGAGATCTAGAGCACTTCGAAAATACTGTAAAATTCGTTGCCCACTCGCTAAGCAAGTTTTCAATCGAGCTAGTAGCAGATGTCGGACTTAAAGTTCTGTCCAGTTAGAATCTGGAATCACTTATTGTGTTGCAGCGGCACGGAAAGCGACCGCTGCAAGAATTCTTTTACAGCGGTTTGTTGATCTAGGCGTCCACTTTCTGTGGTATAAATTTCACGGTGTTTCGAGCAGTGAGTCACAAGTTATTCCAGATGGAAGCCGTGAGTAGAGAACAATTCTGCACACCCACGTTGATAATCCAGCGTGGTCAGCAATAAAAATCGCAAAAACGTTGAATATCGCCAAATCAATCGTGTATGATGTGCTCAAACGTTTCAGGGAGCAAAAGAGTGTGGATCGAGTGCCTCAAAGTAAGCGTCGTAGTGGAACATATGACCGCAAGCTCAAGCAGAAGGTATTGAGAAACGTCAGAGCAAACCCTAGACTATCAGATAATGAAATCGCACAAAAATACGCTGCTGCTCGCAGTACCGTTCGAAGAATTTCTTTGCGATCGTTCTTATCGAGCCAGCAAGCAACCAAACAGAACGTTGAAGCAAAGTTTCGTCACCAAAACTCGCGCTCGGAAATTGTACCAGCAGGTTTTGACGAAGTACCAAAGATGCCTGCTCATTGATGGTGAAACCTACGTCAAAATGGGTTTCGGACAGCTTCCTAGCTAAAAATTCTACATGGCGACGGCACGAGAAGATGTTCCTGCAAAGTTTAAGAGCCGAGAAGTCATCCAGTGGTACCGCGATAATAACGTAGATTTCATCGATAAGAACATAAATCCACCCAACTGCCCGCAGTTCTGGCCCATCGAGAGATTTTGGGCAATAATGAAGCGGCAGCTAAAGAAAAGTGGAAAAACGGTTCGGGACGCGACTCAGATGACCAAAACGTGGAACAAATGTACCAAAGAAGTTGACTCCGGAGTTGTGCAGATTTATTTATTTAAAAACAATTCAACCAGTTATGCAAAACCAAAAACGAACTGATGGTATATACAGATATAAACTTCTTCCAAAACTGTTCATTTGCTTTACAGCGATATAATTGTGAAAAGCTATTGATGTCAACCACAAATGTTCGCAAATATCCGATCTTGCCCGCTACAGAGTGAGGTTTCAACACTAATGGAACCGCCACCTTAGTTTTGGGCTGACCAAGGATATCCCCAAACAGGGAAATCAAGAAAATTTCCAAACCGAAAAAATCCTGGACTGGCCCTAGTCAAACTTTAACTTTCACCCACAACAGAACTGACAAAGAATTCCCCGACAATCAGCCAGACAACCCACTACTATTTCATGGCATCTTCTCAAGCATCAAAGGCCAATATTTTTTGAAAATTCAAAAAGAAGTCCTTTATACCTGTATACCGCGCGCGAGGCTCAAACTTTTGAAGACTACACAAAAAAATGAAAACTACTTTAAATTACAATAACAAAATAAAAACTTTAAGTCCATCATCATCATCGAGGCGAAAAATATAGTTTGTTTTTGCCCCATGACAAATATAAAACATTTAACAATAAACCATACAAAAATATCCGTTGTAATAACATCGTCAAGATACAAAATTAGTCAAGAGTAAAAAGTTAACAGAGTAGCTGTTCAAAAGGCAGCTTTGATGTGTGAAATACATTGTCTCTTAAAATCTGTAAGTGTTGCTGCACGTTTGATGTGTATAGGCATCGAATTGAAAACATTTATACCTTTAAAAAACAACGAATTTTGTGAAGCTCCGTACAAAAAATATGGTGTTCTAACATCATCCGCGTTTCTAGTGTTATATCTATGAATATCACTTCCTCTTTCAATTCAATTACACAAATATCGGGGCAGCAAACCGTTTATAACTTTAAAAATGAACACCATTGTCAAATATACAACTCTTTGCTTCACCGATAGCCACTGTAGGGCATCTAACAAAAAAGAGGAGGAAATGAACCTGTTACATCTCAAGATCAACCGCATTATCTTATTTTGCAAACGCTGTAATCTCGATATTTGTGTTTGATTAGCTAGAAACAAAATGGAAGGGCAAAATTCAATGTGAGGAGAGATGATAGATTTGTACAATTGTATTTTACTAGCAATAGTTAAGTGGTTTTTCAATCCGCAGAGAATACCGTACTTGTTGGCTATTTTCTTGATGACATCGTCAATCACGCCAAGATATTTAATCTCACGAACGCGATCAATTGTCTCATCATCAATTTTAACAGATACGTCTTCGATAACTCGATTCCGCGAAATTACCATGAATTTAGTTTTACTTATGTTCAATTTCAGTTGCTTGTACTTTAACCATCTACTTAGAGAACGTAAATCTGCATTCAAATGTGAAACGGCCTCCTCGAGGCTTTTAGCTGCAATGAACAACACGGTATCATCAGCAAAAAGATTAATATCACAAAATCGTAAGACTCGTCGCATGTCATTAATATATAGAATGAATAAAATGGGCCCTAATACACTCCCTTGTGGTACGCCAAGGCTGTTCTCCACAGGGCTCGAAACAGAATCATTAAAAGCCGTCCGTTGAGCTCTGTCAGACAAATAGCTTTCGAACCATCTGTATGCAGAACCTGAAAATTCAAAGCGCTTCATCGTTTCTAACAATAAGGGCCGAGAAATCGTTTCGAAAGCGTGTTTCAGATCCAAAAAAACAGCAAGAATCGTATATTTACGCTCTACATTTTCTTTCCATTTTGCTAACACTAAATTTAACGCTGTTTCACAAGAGTGACCTTCGCGATATCCCGATTGTTCCGGTGCAATCAAATTATTACTATTTAAATACGTTAACAGCTGGCCTTTTACAACAAGTTCCAAATTTTTTTCTATAGTGTGCAACATGTTAATAGGACGAAACTCTTCGGCTTTAATCGTTCCAGCGACTTTTAGAATGGGCATAACCTAGGACAGGACCTGCCAGCTGTTAGTGCAATAACAAGACCATTTACCTGTCAAAAAAGACCGTTTTTCATTGGTCGCTTTGACAATCGCCTCTACCGCCTCCGTCGAGTTATGTTACAAGCAGGCAGTTTGTTGATGGTTTGGCGGTGTTGCTAGTAGTCACTGCTTTTTCACTTTTTTCGTTTGTGACAACGCACACCAAATTTTTATTGCTGGAAAACAGCAAAGTTTTGATGATTTTTTTGTGCTGTAATTTCAGTAATGCATACAGCAAAACCAAGATTGCTGATCAACCACCAAAACTGATATTCAAAAAAGTGACAGCTCTTATACTGAGCCTTTCTCCCCACAGCAGAATTTGCAGCGAAAGCATCAATGAAATTCAATGAAACCTTATAAATTAACGTTTAGTTTGATGCAGATTCATTTCCCGAACGACAAAAGAAAGTTTTTTAACTACTTTATTTTCAATGGGATTACTGTGTAAACATATCTGGCAACATTGGAGCGACCCCCGTATCAGAGCAATCATCAATTTATAAAAGGTCATCTCTCTCTGAGCTGGCAGGTCCTGTCCTAGGGCATAACTAAAGATTCCTTCCAAACTTGTGGCACGTGCCCAGTTTGCAGCGATTCATTAATAAGGTCCAGCAGGTTGTTTCCGATGACATTAAAGCAATCTTGTACTACTTTTGCAGTTACGTTATCCGTCTAATGTTTTGTTCAAAGAAAGCAAATAGATTTAAGATCCCTCTAACGTTATTGGGTGAAAACTGAAATTACAGTTAATATTAATTTATTGTTTTATTTCGTCTGGCTCATCTAACAAATCAATGGATTGATTGATTGACAAAATACTATCGACGAAATATCTATTAAATCTACATGCAATGGTATCCTTCTGACTGTTCATGCCATTGAAGGTTGGTGGATCGCGGTTTGCAATTAATAGGTTTCAACAAAGATTTCAAAATTTTCATAACTTTTTGCTGTTGTTTTGATGCAAATCAATTTTCTCCTCTGAATATATTCACAACGAGTTTGTTTAACGCATTGCGAATATTTGTTACGCGCGACTTTTTGTACCTTATTCAAAAAGATATTTCTATTAGTTCTATTGCCATTTTTTGTACAGTTTGGTTCTCTTACGTTTGAGACGCAAAAGATCCAAATTGTACCAGCTGTTCGAGTTCTTTACTAACACAAATTTATTTTCAACTAGTTTATTGGTACATATTTTTAATACGTCTGTCAAAACAGCTGATTTCTGATCTAGAGAACCGCATTTATATGAAAATCCACTTCTTTTCGACAAGTCTTGAAATAGCTTTGTTTCGAATATTTTTTCCAACATTTCAATTTCTACATAATCACTCGTCACCATTAGTATTATCTTCACGTTAATAATAATGGTTTCATGATCAGTTACTTTCAAGTCAGAGTTTATAACAACACTCAATAGAATCAAAATTACAGTACACATGGTCAATCAAAGTTTTACTGTGTCTGAAATACGCGTATATTCATTAACCAATTGTTTTAAATTAAAGAAATCTGCTAATCGTTTCAGTCGCTTCGAATTATTATTGTCACAATAATTTATATTAAAATCACCAGCAAGCACGTTTAGTTTATCAGAATCTACAAAAATCTCATACCAGTTTTCCAAAATTTCAATAAAACGTCACTAGAACTGAGAATGATACAATACACTATAATTACCAATCTGCATGCCTCGAACAACTGCAATGCTTAAACCAATTGTTGTCACAAACTTCGTTCAATTGAAGCTTGAACTGAACTGATTCTTTAGCATAAATAGCAACGCCGCCAGTGTGTTCAGAATGTGATAAACAAGCAGCCACATTATATCCCGGAATACTATATTGATCAAATGCTTGCATGTCGAACTATAGTGTTTCGATAAAAGACTAAATTTGACGTTTTTGCTCTACAATCTGACGTAATTCTACGTAGTTTGTAGACAACCCGGCAATATTAGCTACAAAATATCGAATCTACTCACATTGCTACTGAAATTTGCTGCTATTCATTGAAATGCAGGCTGTTTTTTTCGTTCATATAATCGCTTGAAAATTTCACATTCATAACTAAACGCGCCGTGGTTTACGTCCAAGTTCGTTTTACGTTCGTTATTCGTTTTTTACAATTAATACATTTCAAAGCAGTTGATGTGCATTCAGAAATGTGACTACCACACTTAGAGCATGCCAAGCATTATTTTTACAATCCATGCTCATATGTCCAAATTCTCCACATTTGAAACATCTCTAAAACCTGAATCTCAGGAACAACACGACACCAATCAAATTTAACATTAACGTGTTTCGCGGTCAATAAAAAAGTTGTGGTGTTTTTATCAACTCTGATTACCGCGTTAAACTTATTGTACTTGAAGCGTGGATTTTCATACATTCTTATTACTTTAACTTCATTAATTGCGATGTTCTTCTATTTTGATCTTTTAAAACTGAATAAAGTCATCGGAGGAAAACTTCTCGCTCATGCCCATCACTTTAAGCCTTGGCACCGATGAGGAACAACAGCGTTATAATTTTCACCCAAATCGCTCGTATTTTGGTTTAGTTGTTCAAATTTATTCAAGAATGATTTATTTATTCTAATATTAACACAACTCCAAAGTGATTGGAATAGTGACTGGGGATTATTTCAAATAATGACGGTCATTTTGAATGATTTGGAAAAGATTGGCATAGTAATTTTAGATAAATATTTACTTTGGATATGTGTGTACAGTTAATTTTATTTTGATTTGGCTTCAAATATCTGATTTAATAAAGTTTTGATTTTTTAAATAATTGTCTTATCCATTTCCAATTTGTGAGGTTTAAACAGAACGATTTAGTTTAGCTTATAACAATTTAAGTTTTATTACTATTCAGAGGAAATTTGCACAAAATAATCAAAAATAATTTTACTGATGTGGGAATTGAAAAACAGCGCCCTTTTTGAGGAATTTGCAAAAAAATCATTCAGACATTTCGAAAAACTAAAAATATTGTTAAAAATGATACATGAATAGAGTATCATTTTTTTCCGAAAATTTTCTTCACCATCATATGATTTGGTTTATATTTTACAGAATGATTTAGAGCACTATGAAAGTCATTCAAAAAAATTTAGATAACTAGTTAGTGTAAAATAAAAAACATTTTTATTTCTTCTTAATTACAAAGATGATTCATTTTCATAAGAAAATTATTCATTAGAATAGATAAACATTACATTAGAAAATCGCCAGGTTGATGTGTCTGTTGAATGCAGTTCAATTTTTATTTGAAATTTTCTCAGAATGTTCTTAAAAGCTTCGGAATACCATACACACAATTATTAAGACATTTTGACTTACATTTTATTAACTTTATATGACTAACCCAAGTGTTTTTTGCAAATTGAATATTTGTGCTGGTATTTTCAAAAAACTTCTATGTTCCTTAGATTGTATAATGTATTTTAGTCCAGTTTCTTTTCATCAAAATGATTCTAAATAATTTGAGAAAATCATATTATAATGACAAATTTAAGAATACTATAGAAAAATATAATAATTGCATATTTAGATTCAAATATATGTACGTATTGTATTCTAGTAAGCTTTTAACAAAATTATGTATAATTTAATTATTCATTAAAAACAAAAAGTGATGCATATTCAGATGCTGTCGGAAGATTTGTTAAATTTTCTCGAAATATTATAGAGAGAATTATTCATTGAATACTATAACCTTTTATTTTAATATTTTAAAATTTTGTAAAATGTATTTACGTACTTTAAAATCTTAAGGCACTACAACGTGTCTTCAAATTATTATTTTTTACTAAATTTTTGAACATACCAAATGGTTAAAACAAAACGTTATTATAAAAAATGCCAGGCACATTAAAATATCGTCAGACCATTTGTTTAAATTTTCTCAAATATTCTTATTACTTGTACAACTTTCCGTAAAAACACTTGAACATTCTGATCTATAATATGCCTACATGTATTTTTTTTTTCCTTCAAATATTGGCGAAACGGTTCTGATATGGATTAATTAACTTCAAGTTAGTTTATTAGTTGGTCGATGAAAAGAGTCTGCAAATTTTCCCAAAATTATGATATCATCTGGTCAATACAATACAATTTTTTGATTACAGAAAAAAACAAAGATTTGTTTTAATTCAACATATGCAATATCCATTTGAATTCATGACTCGTTGTTTATGAAATATAGAACGATCCATAAAGTTCAAACGATTATACCTAAAATGTTGTACAGTTTTGATATAATCAAGTATTTTGTTAGCCGTTTGACTAATCATTTGAAAGAAAAATAAAAAATTGTATCAATTGAACAAACATCTTCCCTGCACTTCCTCATTCTGAAAAATACTGATGCCACGTTGTCGGCGTTTCAAAATAATCCTCTTCGATGTCCAATTCTTCCTAAACGAAACGTACATCCCATCCTAGCTACGGCAGGACATATGCTACCAAAATCCGGAAATGAACAGACGGTTTGTGCTGTTGGTAACATATTTTTTCGTCCTCCACCTCCCACGGTTCGGAGCTCCCATAGCGTGGAACGTTTTAGGTGGTTTTTGAAATTCAAAAGTATGCTACAAAATTTTGTTTTATGTACTTTTATTATACCATAAGATTGCAAATTTTTCTTAGCAATCTTTTGATGTAAAAATATAAATATAGTTTCATATATGAATTGAGTAATCCCGTGGAGAAGAGCAACATTTTTTTCATCCGTACTTCTACATACAAACGGATGCCGTTCCGATGAATGCAGGAATAGAGCGAGTTCACTTCGATGTTCAGAGTGGGTCTTTGCCATTATGCCTTTGGAGGTTTCTAACGTGTTATATATTATTCAGCTATTATTTTGCTCGCTATGAATGGAGAATATCAAAATAATTTTATTCTATTGTTCATGATAATGTAATTTATGTTTATATACTCTATACCCTACGAAATAAAAACTGCTGGATTCGTGTACTTGAAACAAAAATATATATAACAATATAAGGAATCTGTTGAACTCTTGATCAGAATATAATGAATATTCTAAACATTGACCTTTATATGAACATGTTTTACGTGAACGTAGCAATAGAGAATGTCAGCGGTGATTGTATTTACAATATGAGAATAAGATTTGTAAAGTACCGGAGAACAACTTGGAGTATATTAGAGAAGATCTCTTCAATCTCTTTTATCATTCTTAGGTTTTTGCGATAACAATACTTTTCGGCAAATATATCAACAAAAAGAATTATAAATTGTTCATTATGTACCATGGTATGTATGTGTTGGTGATTGGTTCATTATATAGAGCAGTTCATTCAATTATTTTCAAATCGGTCGTTATTCTCAGATCCTCGGCTGACTTTGCCCCTTAAGAGGTAAAATACCCAGCAAATACTCTGAATTGCAAGCAAAATGTCTCTCGAATAACAAAACCTGTTATTTCGGATACCTGGGAATACCTTGGAGGTACTATTTTGGTATTGTTTTACCTCAATTTGGTATTCACATAACATTGTGGAAACAATTTTATGGTATTATCCTCAGGTATTTTACCACTTAATCTGAACTCCTAAAAACCAAAGCCAGTTATCAAGTTATTCGCCCCTGCTCGGGTAGTAGACGGTTTTAGAAGGTGCATTTCATAGACGGGTTGTTCGACATCACACGGTTAATGTGTTGAACTGTCTTGTTAGACAGTTCAGCTGCCACTCCATAGTCATCTCATCAAATATCTCTTTTCGCTGTAATAGACTTGCTGCGAAAAGAAAATCTTTTAATGCATTGCTCAACTTGAGATCAATTTAGTCATACTTTTGATGAAATTGAATTGTTTATGCAGAATTCAGCATTCTTTACAAAATTCATTTCAACGGATTCAATTTCTGTACGACATTAACATGCCAAAATTATAAAAACGATGATTCTTGGGTATGTAAAAATGGGATATTTTATAGTATTGAGAACATTTTAGGTGATAAACAAAATAACCCTTACTTCGTAGGAAAAGAGCTCGTCGTTGAATTTTCATTTGATAATTTATGCAAATATTATGAAAGGGATGTATTCAAAATAGTAAAAATTTACAACACAATGTATAAGCATGGTAGTCAAACATGAAAATGAAACTTTTAAGTTTATTACAAGATGTAAAGTGATAACGCAGGCTGACTAAAATAAATAGGAACAGAAATGCAAAGTCTCTGTATAACTTTGTCCATATTATTGCTGAGAAAAACTAAAGCAACATAGCTAAAATAAATTCAAACAAATGTGATGAATGGTATTTTTATGCTTTTCAATATTTGAACAATTGTTACTTTAAAGTAAGTCAAAATTCCTGAGTAATACCTACAAGAGATAATATACCTCTCTGATGTATTAAGTAGTTATTGTAAGGAAATTCTAAATAGCTAATTAATACCAAATTACAGGATGATAACTCAACGTGGTATGCTTATTTTATTAGTCAGCTATTCCCTCAGCTCGGGGACACGAGAAGAAGACAACAACATATGAATACCTAATTTTGATCTTAATAACTGGCCTTGGTATTTGAGGTAAGAGAATACCAAAATAGTACCTCTAAGGTATTCCCAGGTATCCAAAATAACAAGTTTTGTTATTCGAGAGGTATTTTGCTTGCAATTTTTAGGTATTTTGCTTAGGTATTTTACCTCTTAATCTGAGCTCTTTTATACCAAGGCCAGTTATCAAGACCAAAATTAAGTATTCATATGCTGTTCTCTCTTGCTCGGGTCAGGTAGATGTACACTCAGAACAAATGACTGGAAATTGTTCCTTTACCTAATTTTTTTTTACTATTTCCAAAGTCATTCCGAAGTTCAAACAAATGTCGGACGTGAAACAGATGTTAAAGCAGATGCAGTAGATCCGATATAGAATATAAAGATAATAAATAAACGAAACTTCGTTCGTAAACACAAGCGTAACTACTACACCAATGAACCCATTTACGTATAATTCTACACATATGTCAACAACAGTGCTGCCACCTTAAAAATAAAAACATTTGTCGAATCGAATCGATAGACCAGGGAAGTTTAGATTGAAAAGTCTTACTCATATTTGTTCACAGCAGTAAACGAAACAGAAAGTAAACAGTCACAGTCTTCCTTTGCTACTTTCGCCCTATTGAAAAAAAGTCTGGAATTGTTTTAAGTGTAAGCTGGCAACGTCTGCTGTTAACTAAAACTGAAGCAGAGCCAACTCTTCGTTTGTTATTCCCTAATATGAGAAACAGTGGATCAACAATGATAGGTCCTTTATTTGCTAGCGTCTTTATCCCTAAGTGTTTCTTTTTCGTTAGGTCTAATTTATTTTTCAAGTGAAGTCTAGTCCGATTATGTTACAATATCTTTTGAGATATCCATTTGTATTATTTAGACGTGCGTATTCTTAGAAATTTGATTCAATACGACCCCATTCG
>JASCZW010002232.1:0-14041 GCA_034211315.2 Aedes japonicus
TTACGACTTCTTCAACCTTAAAGTCGATCAAAGCATCTCGTTTTGGGAAGCCTGGGAAAGTCGTAGAAAAACAACGCGGCATCCTACGCGTGCACTACAGATCTAGATCGAATAAACAAATTGAAGAGAGGATCAAAATTAAATGAAGAAATGAAAACTCACGCCAAAACACTAAAACAGAAACGGAAGCCAGTTAGAAGAAAACTTAAACAGCTCAGAGAGGAATTCAATAAAACTGTGTGGGAAAGACGAAAAAGATGAAGTTTAGTTATGTGCCGTTGCATCCATAAGCATCTTTCCCACGAGCAGGGATGCCAATGTTCCAGTTTAAACCGGATTCTTCCATTTTTTTCAACAGGATCCAGTCAAACAGTTAAACCTTCAAATCATCCAGTTTTCATAACTTTTGTCCAGTTTTTTGCAATTTTTTTCCACAACCCTGAGATTGTCTTTTACCCATTAATTGTTGAACTTTTTTTTTGGAATGTGTAAAGATTCCTAACTCGCAAAAAGGTTGCTGTTTCTTTAGCGTTTATAATTCAACTTTCTCTATCACATGGAGCTTTTTGAAGTTTAATCGACGCACACTAGTGCCAATGGCGATTGACATCAGCTCCGGCCCAACAGGCTTGCTTGTATTAAAAGAAAAAATATTGTGAACATTGCTGAGCAAGCGAGTGGTGACGTCACACTACCATAACATTTCTAGAACGTGTATCAAATTAATGGAAATAATTAATTTAATACGTTTGTTGAATTTAATGTTGAGTAAAACTGACACATGAGCTTCTCATAGCTCAACCGTTTTCCTTCCCATGAAGATTCTCAATGTTTTGAAATGCACAACTAGTTAAACTTTTCATTTTTATTTTTATAAAGAACAGTCTGACCTTAAAATAACACTAAGAATGCCCTAAACAATTGTTTAAACCTGTTGGAAACAATTATTTCCATTATTATCATTTGTCAGCTTGGAAAAGCTTGTGTCATTGCACCTGGCTACCACTTATTTTCAGTCACAAAATGGCCATTGGTTGAATGGGGTTCATGTTTAATTCTTCAAGAGATTCAGAGAATAAACGTCATACAGGTCAACGTGTACAAAAATAAAATGTCCTGGTGGTTCCTCGCTTAATTAAAAACTATTCATTGATAATTCTCCATATTATTGATAACTATTTCCATATTGTTGTGCCAATAAAACTTAAAGTGGATAACTATAAGTTAACACTATCCTACATAGTTTTAAACCATGTGTAAGTATGTCAGATGGTAAAAGGCCAAATAACATTATGATGCATGCCGGTTACATCCACTTTATTTTCTTCTATCTTATGTCAAAATGTTGGTATATCATCCAGAACATAAAATATCATGCAATGAAAATATGGCACACAGTAAGCATATGTGTTAGTGTGAAGAATTTATAGTTCAAACCATAGCAGAACAATTCCATATATGGAATAAGCGGCATTTTTTCATTATGCAGCCTTTTGGGATTCTTGAAGGATCCAGTTTGCTCGAGTTTTTTGCATTCTTCCAGTTTATTGAAAAAATATATTGGCAACGCTGCCCACGAGGGTGCAGATCATAGCTCCAATAGCATCCACCTTTCCCGTAAGATCTCGAAGCTAATGTATCACTACTGTATGTCGTGTATGTGGGCGATGTCCCGTAATAAAGAAATCAACGCGGTTCGAATACCGTGAAATTGAACTTTTATTTTACTATAATTAATACAAAGAAGTATGTTTAAGTCGGATACATTTCGTTCGCGACACGCGGTGTTAATACTTCTATTTATTTTTGACAGCTCGCATACACTCGAAAAAGTTAACTGTTGCAATTTTGATGAGTGCATACATGATATTTCCTCCCTCCTTTAGAAAAGAAATCTTAACTCCTATCACTACGGAGAATATCGACGAGGGGGCGACGTTGTCTCTCAGAACGGCGCAATACTGGTGGTGAACCTTCACTTGACCGCTCTGGAGTGCTACTTGGCGTCAAGAACCGTGAATCCGGTGTATCAAACTCATCAGAAGACGCTTCCGACATTGAACAGGATTCTTGATCGAGTTGCGGTTGCTGTGACGTCACGATGTCTCCATAAAAATGCATTGGATGGGATGCCTCACCTGTTCCATTAGATCTTGATTCTTTTGACGGCGGGATGCACTCGTTGTTTTGGAAACGTCGAACTTGGTCAACATGACGTTTCAGATGTTTTCCTTCGTAAACAATGTCGTAGTGCAAATCTCCCAAACGAGCAGCAACAACTCCTGGAATCCACTTGTCCATCCGAGGATTCCCAGAAAGGCAGTAAACGTGCTGACCCGGTGTGAACGAACGGAACGATGAATCGAACGTTGCCCGTTGTTTCTCCGCTATCTTCGTGCTGACGTCCTGCGGCTTGACGAGATCCAGCCGTGTTCGGATGTTTCGTCCTAGGAATAATTTAGCTGGTGATTCTCCGGTTTCGGCGTGAGGAGCCTTTCGGTACTGCTGCAGGAATTCATTGGTGTTGGCTAGCAAAGTGTGATTCGTCGTTCCCATCGCCTTAAGTGCTTTTTTCACGGTCTGGACGTATCGCTCGGCCTGCCCGTTTGTGGCCGGATGATAGGGTGCGGAAAGTTTGTGGTATTTTACCCCGCTCCGATGGAGGAATGACTTGAATTCTTCGGCAGTGAACTGTGGACCGTTGTCCGACACAATCGTTACTGGTGCTCCGTAGGCGGCGAATAATCCATCGAGAAGATTGATAGTTGCGGCAGTTGTGGTTGAGTTGGTGATTTTGACCTCAACCCATTTGCTAAACGCGTCGACGACAATTAGCAGCATCGCACCCGCTACAGGGCCAGCGTAATCGACATGGATCCGCTCCCATGGACCGTTCGGGTACTCCCAATGATGACTGCTGAACTTCGGTGGTGCTGGTGCATGTCGTGCGCATTCCGTACAGGATTTCGCTGTGCGCTCGATGTCTGCATCGATGCCTGGCCAGTACACGAAAGAACGTGCTAGGCCCTTCATTTTGACCACTCCGATGTGCGCCATATGCAGATCATTCAGGATCGCTTGCCGAAGAGTAGGTGGAATGACTACACGATGCTCGAAGAGTAGACAGTTTGCAACGAGAGTGTATTTTGCTTCCGGCGCCTTGTATCCTGACTGTGCAAGATCTCGCCCCAACTCCAGCTGTTCGATTATCTTCCCAAGTTGAGTGTCCTTCCGTGTCTCACGTGCAATGTGTTCAGCTCGCACTGGCAGTTGTTGGATCTGCTGTAGGGTGAACTGTTCGAATTCGTCCTTGCTATTTCTTCCCTCGTGAAGGGACAAACAATTGACATCAGATTGCGTCGTTTGGCTTGGGATTCTGGAACAGTAGTCGGCATTCGTGTTCTGACTGGTAGGCTTGTAGACTACGTCGAAGTTAAAGTGAGCCAGGTAATCAGCGTAGTTTGCCATTCGACTGATACACAGCGTTGGGAGGGACTTTTCGGGGTGTAGGATTTGCGTTAGCGGCTTGTGATCCGTAATAAGCGTGAACTTACGCGCATAAAGGTAGTGGAAGAATTTCTTCACGGCCCATACGATGGCTAGAGCCTCCTTGTCGATTTGCGGATATCGTTGCTCGGTGGCGGACATGGTGCAACTGGCATATGCTATCGGTCGCTCCGTTCCGTTACACAGACGGTGTGAGAGAACGGCACCGAGACCAGTTTTGCTTGCATCTGTTGCTAGAATCAGTGGTAGAGAAGGGTCGTATTGCATCAGCACTTGTGGTGAGATCAGAACCTGTTTCAAGTCTCGATAGGCCCTGTCTGCTTCGGGTGTCCATTCGAAAGGATCGGTGAGCAACATGTTACGCAAACTTCTTGCCTTTGAGGAGAGATTAGGGATAAATGCGGAGTAGTAGGTTGCCTTACCTAGGAACAACTGCAGCTCTTCGGAGGATGTCGGACGTGGTGCATCACGGATGGCTTCAACATGCTTGTCCGATTTATGTAAACCATGACGATCGATCCGATGACCTAGGCATTCGAGCGATGGCGTAGCGAAGATACACTTCGATCGGTTGAGTTGCAGACCATTTTGCTTCATCCTGTCCATCGTTGCGGTGAGAGCTAGCAGAAGCTCATCGAAATCTTTTGCGAAGATGATGACGTCGTCGTAGAAGCTGACAACATGATCCAATCCTTGAAGAACGGACTCCATTCGTCGCTGCCAAATAGCCGGGATATTGGCCGCTCCATATACGGCTCTTGTGGGACGAATGAGCCCATGCGTCGTAGTGTTGAGAGTGAGCACATGGCGAAACTCATCGTCGATTGGAAGGTGCGTGTAGGCATCGGTTACGTCCAGGTGACAAAACAAGGTAGCTCCTTCATTTGGTTAAATATCGTTTCAATCTTCGGAATAGGATGTTCGTCAATAATCATCCTTGAGTTGACGGTCGGTTTATAGTTACCGGTGATCCGAATACCTCCGTTCTTCTTTATGACAATGTGGGTTGGCGATGCCCACTCGGAGTACTCCACCTTTTCGTAGAATCCCGAAGCTAGTTTTTTATCGATCTCCGCTGCATACCGGTCACGCAGTGCGATAGGCACATCTCGTGCCTTCGCGAAAACTGGAGATACTCCAGGCTTCAAATGAACTTTCGCTGGTGGTCCTACAAGCTTTCCTGGAATTTCGCTGAAGATGCTGTCAAAGTTGTCCAGAAGTTTCGACAGGTGTGCTGCTTGATCCGGAGTAAGTGCGGTGCTCGTAATAAAGTTGACGGACGAGTCTGGAGAGAACATTCGATTAAGGTTGATCTGGTCAGCAAAGTGAACAATCCACTCGCGCCCGAAGAGAGATTCGGATTCTCCGGACACGACGTATAGATTGAGTCTTCGCGTTGTAGCTCCGATTGATACATGCACCGGGAGGCGACCAAGACAGTTGATGCGATGACCAGTGTAGCTTGAAAATTGTTCTGTCCGTTGCCTGCAGTGAAAACTTCGGCTTGATCTTTCTGAGCTGCGATTCTCCGATGATCCCACACGGTGCTCCGGTGTCCAGCTCCATCGGTAGGCGGCGACCATCGATTTCTACATCGATTATTTTCTTTCCGGTGGACGTAACGTTGTGCACTTGACTGAGAGATTGTACCAGGTCGACTTCGGAAATTGGCGTCTCTTGCGATTGGACTTGATCAGCAGAAGAGTGTTGAAATTTGAACTTCTCCGATCTGCATACTTTGGCTATGTGGCCTGTTTTGTTGCAGACATTGCACCTGACGTCGCGAAACCGACATTGACTCCGCAGATGCTGTCCTCCACATCCGTTACAGGAACTTGATCCACTAGCACTGTTTGGGTGAGCCTTAGTTCGCTGACTTTCGTTTGATGTTCCTCGTGGTTTATTATCGTGCTGCTTCCAATGAGAGGATGGCGATCGTTGACGAGACTGGGGCAGCTTCTTCATTCTCGGCTTCTCGTAGCCAAGTCTATTGGTTGCTTCCGAATACGTTGACGGTGCTCCTGTGTTGATCTCCCTTACCGTGTTCCGAGTTGCTTCCAGGCTGTGCGCGATTTCGTACGCAGCGTTGAAAGTTACCGGGTTCTTCGCGATGATCTCGTCGCAGATATCTCGAGCTTCCAATCCATGGAGAAGTTGTTCGATGAGCATCCGGTCCAGAAATTCTCCATAATCACAGTAGGCAGCACCTTGCTTCAACCGAAGGACGAACTGTGCGACGGATTCGCCCTTTTGCTGGATGATGTGCCTGAATTTGACACTCTCGACGAACTTATTCCTCGTACGATCGAAGTGGTTCTCCAGGGTGGTGCGAAGTTCCACGAAGGGAATCTCGGCAGGATCGCGGGGGTAACGAGGAACTTCAATGCGTTATTCAGCTCCGCCCCCATGTGGACTCGTGCGAAATTTGCGTACTGACCTTCCGGAATTAGGCTGAGCTGCAGTGCCCATTCGAACCGGTTGAAATAATCGGCGACAGATGTTCCCTCTGTTGATCGGTACTCGGACATTGTGAAAGGCGGTACTTTCGGTGATGGAGCAGCAGCGTCTCCGGCCGGAACCTGCTGATGAGCGTTCGCTTGTTCGACGGCGTTTCCGATCGATGCTTTGAGGGCTTGCGCAATCATTGCTGAAAGCGCCTCCATGAACTCAGGATTTTCCATTGTGATGTTTTGGTGCGATCCTAACCTCACTTTCGTAGCGCGAGGAGTTTTCCGTTGATCCCACTTCTGACACCAAAATGTCGTGTATGTGGGCGATGTCCCGTAATAAAGAAATCAACGCGGTTCGAATACCGTGAAATAGAACTTTTATTTTACTATAATTAATACAAAGAAGTATGTTTAAGTCGGATACATTTCGTTCGCGACACGCGGTGTTAATACTCTATTTATTTTTGACAGCTCGCATACACTCGAAAAAGTTAACTGTTGCAATTTTGATGAGTGCATACATGATACTGTAGATTACAAGTGTATCACAAACGTCTAAACAGGCGACTCAGCAGATTCCCTGGCATCAACGACTAACTATGTAGGAAACCGGATACCTCGAACGATCTTGATGGAAGACATCGCACCAGCATGTTTTCAGCTGACCTCAGTAATTTAGATTTGAGTAAGAATAGTGAAGAAGTTAGGAAGTTAGAAGCTATCCTAATTAAAGTGTAAGTGAAATAACATCCTGAATAAAACATGTTCTCTAGGACTTAGAATATTTTTAAAAAAGTTCTTAATTGAAGTCCAACAACCAAAAAATGATGAAAAAAATCAAAGTTCAGTGCAACCAGCTCAATCAGGCAATTTTTTTATTTTTTTTTTTTTATTTTAAAGAGACTTTACCCTCTGAGAGCATTCGTCTCTGATCAGGCATACCACTCAGAAAACAAAGAAGGAAAACGGCCAAAATAGAACTGGAAAATCTCCACAAAAGGTTCGCTAAATTGCAAGCAACGCTGAACTTGTTTGCAACTGGCAAGAAGTCGGCAGTTAAACACTCCAGAAGCCAGGAGGTTGCCCAAGTATTTCTCCAAGAAAGAAAGGAAACGAAAATGACTCGATATGCGAAGATGTGAATAGTATTTGATTGAGAGTGGGACCTCTACTATCAATTTTGCCAACGAGAACCCATGTCAACATCTCCGTGAAGGATTTCATGCTGCTGCTCTGCAAGAGCTGAAGTGTCGCTAGAACCCATCGTTAATTCGGGATACTATGCGTTGATCCGCAGATACCACGTATGTCCACTTTTTGGGATTTTTTCCCTTCCCAATCAAACTGAAATATTAGATACAACATTCAGCACGCCATCAGCAACCTGTCGTCTCCAACGGCCGTGGTGATCCTCTGACCAACAGAGCCGGCTGTTTAATCCGATTAGCTCCAACCATTCCACACACATCCAACTCAGAGCTTCACACCTGACTTTTACGACACCAAGCCGAGTCCTCCGCTACCCCAAGTACATGTTCCTCGCGCAATTTATTACGTAAGTAAACAGCAAACAATCCGTGAGAAATGGACCGTTTAGTAGAACTGCGCGAAGCCGTCGAGTTGAACCTGAGAATAGAACTTTATTAGCGTTCGTCATAAACAAATTGCCTCACCACACGGCAGCTGGCAGTCGGCATTGCATCGGATTTGTTTCTTATTGCAATGCAGGCAAACAAAATGTATGAACCCCTCAATAACAACAAGTTGCAGTGTTCTTTCGTCAACGTTGTGGATGATGATGATGGCGGTTTTTCAATGGTCACAAGGGATTCCTTTTAGGTCTAGAATGTGATGAATGTGTGATAGTTTGGCATTCGAACTTCGGCGTAAATCAATCAGCCAGTCGATGGAAATGCTCGGAATTAATGTCATCGCATTCGATCGGATCCCGAGGAAATTGCGGTGGGCGGATGATATCACTCCCAATCGTAACCGATGCTGTTGATGATGATAACGAATGGTGGGGTGCCCGACCGGGAGGATTATCGTAAAAAATGATTTACTTTTCTTTTTGATAGGCCATCACCATGATCGGCACCGGAATGCAAAGTTGTTTTTTATTCAACTCGATTGAAGTTTATCGCTTTTTTATGGCCCCAACCGGCATCTACGTCGATCCGATGGGACAAACAACGAGTTCTGTTTTGTGTTTGCTGCAATGCAATCTGGATCGATTGATAGCTCGGACATTGTATCTCTGGCCGGTGAGCACGGAGGGGAAAAAAGACGCCAATTTATGATGATAATTTGTATAATTGATTCCGCTGTGATAAGTTGATACCCGGCATTAGCGCTATTATCATCCTTATTGCATTTGGCTGGCGGGCTTCTGCCATTCTTGATAATCGTTCACTTATCAAAGGTGGAAGGTGAGGGAGCGGATTGATGGATTTGAACTTAATTGATTGTGATGCTAATTGATGTTCATTTGCTATTCGCTGTTAATCCATTAATAGTTCTCGGGTGAAATGTTTGTCCATCGAAGGTGGTTGAATTTCAATCTTCAATCTTCGGTTTCGAGAAAATCCTAGTCACCCAGCTAATCAAACATTCCAGCAATGTACCATCATAAGCACTGCAGGTATCAAGTGGGGTTTGTTTCCGTACCTTTTCCATGGAAGAGGACTGCCAGATTAGCGCAAGCTTACAAACTTCGGCACCCTATGGAGCTGTTAATTAAAATTAATAATCCATAAATGTTATTAACGAATCACGTCACTTGACAACCCAGCAGGATAAAAGCTGCCCGCCCGCTTGCTCACTAACTTATACATATATGGGACGGAATGCGCAAGATGCCGTTGGCTAGTTGGTTGGTTGAACCAGCAAGGACGATGAGAGGGGATATTGCGCAGAGGCACCAGCGGTAGTCAGATTGTTATTAATTGGAAATGGAAAAGAGTGCGGACAGACCGCGGGCGGCTGCCACTCATATTCATATATCTTAGCAACAAACGACAAAATTATGTCAAAATATCAAATATATAACAAAATACAACCAAAAACCAAATTCTATCGAGCGGAGAACCTTTCTTTTGATTGCAAATATGGACATAACAGCGAAACCCGTTAGTCGAATTCATAGCTACAAAAGCGGTATGTTTTTATATGTTGCTGAGTTAGCAACAATCGAATATAATCTAAGGAGTGTATCGAAAAAGCCATCCACAAACTTTCTTTCAAATTATGTTGAAAACCGATATTTTATTCAAACAAAAATTGATCCTTTATTGTACGAGGTTAAATCCCTTGAAACATACCAAAGACCGGATGAAATATAAGTTATTCCTTCACGAAATTGAACTTGACTGAATGCTCTTCATCAAGTTCCGACAAGTGTTGATCGTATTTTTGACACATGAGCCCAAATTTTTTTTGAACTCCTGCATGTTCCCAGTTGCCTTACCAGTCTTCTTGAAGACCTCTTCACGATTGCCCAGTAACGGTCGATGGGTCGAAGCTGAGGGCAATTTTGGTGGATTGATATTTTTCTCAACGAAATCCATACCCTTTTCCGCAAGCCAATTGAGAGTGGTTTTGGCATAGTGAGCCGACGCTAAATCCGGCCAAAACCGGCTTGCCATACCAATACCTTTCGACCAAATTTCTCCACTTGAATCGACCTGTCCGCATCGCTCACATCCTCCCCAACGACGGCAGTAAAAATATTGTGGGACCTGAAGGGTTTTTGAGTCCTCCTTTACATAGGTCTCATCGTCCATCAAACGCATGCATCCGGATTTCGCTGCAAAAGACGCGAATACAATTTCCGGGCCCTTTGTTGCTGCTCGCTTCTTCTGTTCTGCACTTTGTTTCGAGATTTTCTGCTTCGTGTAGGTCTTCAGGGTGTTCCTGCTTTTTTTGGCCAAATCACGTATTGACATTGATTTGTTCTTCATGATTAGAGATACCACTTTCTGCTCCAGTTTCGGGTTGGAAGAACCGGGTTTTCTGGCCTCTTCCTGGTAGCTCATCCAAAGAATAGTGTTCCCCAAACATATTAATGATGGTTTTAACACTCGCATGATGAATTCCAAACCGCTTCGCCAGTTTTCGCATAGTAATACCTCTTCTTCAATTTCAGCCATGTGTCCAGAACCTTAATTTTCACTTTTTCACTACGCGACATTTTGAAAACGCAGAATTTGAACCGCACAAACAAGTAAACAAAAGAAAGCTGACAGTCAAACGCACAGCATGCAGTGTTCAGAGCATAAAAACCATCACAAATACATGCGTACAACGCAAATGTATGTGGATAGCGAGGCCTGATACACTCCTTAGAACCTACAGCTTCTCTTCCACCTGAGCATGTTACTGTTCGGAAAACTCATAGTTTTGAACAAAATACCTTAGCGGCAGGAGGTACCCTGTCGTTTGGAAAACCTTCTGAGACTCGTAAACAACTTTTTAGCTCCAAGGTTCAAACACAATCCAAAACAACAACGGAATAGTAAAATGCTCATAAATTTTGCTTGTTTTTCCCTCACAAAAATGTGACGATCCCACAAAAAAAATTGAAGGTCCATACAAAAACACGTGACAAGGAGTGGGGGGGATTTATAAAAGTCACTTTTTGCGTGACGTTATTAATGGAAGTTCCCTATATAGATTCTCTGAACTTTGGAAGCATTCTCGAAAACTTCGTGGATATATTGACATATTCTTTGATTTTTTAAACTTCTCAGCTAAACTGCTGGGAAATTTTCTTACTGATCAAATCTTCCAAACGATGGAAAGTAATAAATTATTATTCCTGCATGAGTGTGTGCTCATAGTCAGATGCGAACGATTGAATTTGTTCTTGAAGTTTCTTTTGCACTTCCGAACTTCTTGGGAAGTTTTCTCCAGAACATTGAGGGGAAGTTTGTTCCGGAACTATTGGAAAATGCTCCTAGAAAATTTGATTCTGTCTTTCAAAATAATTTTGAGAAATCCATATTTGAAATTTTGAAATTTTTTCTCCTCTGAGCTTTGAAAAAGCTGCCTAGCAATTGCTGAGGATTTTTATTGTTTATTTCTTTGAGAAATTATAGGTATTGCTCTTCCTGGCCAGTTCCGGTCTGAAATTTGGGGGAGTTTTTCTCTGAACTTCTGGGAAGTTCAATCTTGAGTTTCTAGAGAACTTTAAATTTCCGAAAAGTCACAAACATCAAAGAAGTCCTCTCCCATGCACTTCTTCCTGAAGCTCTGACAAGTCCTCTCCTGATTCTTGGAGAAGTTCTTGCCTTAAATTCTGGTAAGTATGATCTTAAACGTTTGTAATGTTCGGGTCCTGAATTTGAAGGTTCTTATTGCTTGAATAGCTTGCCCTGATACTTCTAAGAAATTTCTACCCGTCCATCTGGGAAGTCTACTTAAACTTTCATGGATGTGCCTCTTAGATTCCAGATCCTTATTTTGCTACTTCTAGGAATTAGTCCTAGATTCCTAGAAGTATAGAAATAAAAGACCCAGAATCCTATATAGAGGATATATTTCTTGTAAATCCATAGTGTACAAATGTACTGATATGATGCATTTAGTATTACTTTTGGAAAAATCAGAGTTTAAGATTTATTTCAATGGCTCATAACTTTTTACTGTTATTCTGTCCCCGAGTGGCAACCGACTGGGCTGTAGAACAAATGTTAGATCACAAAGTAAATTGAACACGCGTAAATAAAATTTACTTTTGTTATTCCGACCCAAGGCGTATTGGTGGTCCAAATAACTCAAGCTTATAGTCAATGTTTACCACGTTTTCTAAGCATTAGTTTGCTGGCTTTACGCCAAAAGCCTCTGGCAATGCCCATATTAATGTTTGAGTATTGAAATACTCTTCTTATCAACATGCAACCCTAGGAGTGGACAGCGAGATGTGAAGAGAAAGTTTTGATATGATATAATTTTGTTATATACCTATCTTTCATAATGAAATATAGTTTTGACTATACAGCAAGTTGTTTATCTTTATGGGTTGTATTTATGGTTTAGTTGATAGTTGATAGTAGATATGAGTGCTTCTTGGTTAAAATAAGCAGCAACCCTTTTCTACGGTAGATTTCTCAAATATGATTTATATTGTTGTGAACCTTGATTTTCGTAGTGATATAATGGTAAAGGACCAATATTACCAACGCTTTGACGGTAATTCCTTGCATGGATCGAACACTACCATAAGTAGAGACTCCATGTTATCCTTGAAAGTGTCTAGGGTACTTATCTCCGGGCCCATTGTGTCTCAAAGTGGCCCACTGCTTTGTTTCTTCACGTTTTAAATCCGAACTTCAGAGAATACCTTTATTTAAAAGAAATATTCCAAATGTCTGTAAAAGTCTGCAATAAAAATTAAATGTCTGCAAATTTACAGACATTTTTGTGAATATGGCATCCTCCTGACAGCCCACACTTGCATCTACACGCTATGCTCAGTCGCTAAAAGTGCACATACTACTATGGGTGTGTTGACTTTGCCACAATTGAGTATATTTGTATGGAAAAAATACTCAAAATATGGGTAGTACGGTACCCATAAATGGGTATGGGCACTCTTCGTGATTATGAGTATTCTTCACCCATATTTGGGTTAACTGATCTTAGCGTGCGGTAACCTATCTGACATCTATCCGTGAAACATCGCACTATCTTTATGCGACAAGCGAAAACATCGCACTGTCACTTGACCAGCGATGAAACGGAAAGAAGACGGAAGAAAAAAAACTACCATTCTGGCTCTATCCCAATTCGTGAATTAATTTTTATTTTCACTCAAACTTGACAGTTGGAAAATTATTATTATGGTCCAAGAATTAAAACGCTCGCCGGAAACTAATAAGAACTTCTAACGTTTATTAAAGGTTTTTAAATACGTCTATCTTTGACGAGAGCTTGATAAGGAATGATTAGGAGTTCTGCATGACAACCGCGGTTGCTGTCAGGCATACCTGAATCAGCGATTGCTTCGTTTTTCAATAGCCCTTCTCAATCGGTGACTCCAATCAAAGAGCAAAGAATATGAAACCGGGGAGATATCCAAGAATTTTGTGAATATGTCCGCCTGTTGATCCATTGCACAGTGGGGAAAAAGGGCCCGAAACGCGAAAAGAATTCTATATCTAAGCTCCGGAGTGGAACAATTTCTGCAAATGTAACCTTAACAAGAAGGGAAAACTTTCAAGAAATCGAATGGATGTGGTCTCATTGGCCGCACGGAACTGCTTTGGGAGAAAAATGAGCTCATTTTCCCCTGGTTCCTCTAATATTTCCTTGTTGTTCAGAAATTTCTTTGCTCGGTGTGACTCAAGATTAACAAACTGATGCTAGTCCTATGTAAAATTTCCAAGAAAATCTATTGATGTAAGATTCGTTCAGCGCACGGCTCTATGAATGAAAATGTGGCTTATTTTACCCCTGATTCCAATTATATTGTTTTGTGTTTTCAGAAATTTCTGTGCTCGATGTGAATAGCGAACAACAAATTATGGCTGGTCCCATTTAAAAAATCCAGGAAAATGGATTGAAATTGGTTTCGTTATCCGCATGGCTCTGTGAATGCAGATTTGGGTGATTTTACCCTGATTCCCCTAATATTTTCAAGATTTTCAAAATTTTCTTTGCTCGGTGTGACTCAAGATCAATAAAATAGGGTTAGTTCTATTTAGAATTTTCTTGAAATCGATTGAAATTGGTTTCATTTAACGCAAAGCTATGCGAAGCGTAGATATGGTCGATTTTACCCTGATTCCCTTATAGTTTTGTGTTTTATCGTAAATTTCTTTGGTTGGAGTTACTAAAGATCAACAAATTAAGGCTAGCTCCTTGAAAAAATTGCTTAGAAATCGACTGGAAAATAGTTTTGTCTACTACACAGCTCTTTGATCGCAGATATTGTCGAGTTTACCCCGATTTCCCTAACATTTTTGTGTGTATTCAGAGATTGCTTTGTTTGATGAAAAACTGACGTTTTTTGTTTATGCTGCGTCCTTTTCATGGAAAAATAAAATCAAAAAATATATTCGAAACTCGAACCTAAATGAACAGTG
>JASCZW010002233.1:7512-132263 GCA_034211315.2 Aedes japonicus
GGTATTTTTCTTCATACGTTTATGTATGTTTAAATTTATTTATTTATTTATGAATTATGTTTGAGCTTGTTTGTCTGTTCTCTGTGCTTAATCATTTTATTACTGAAAAAAAAATGTTTATTCATAGGAAAACATGAAGGTGCAATTGCCCATCTTCGAAAATTACCAGAAGTGTCAGAGCAATTCTCCCAGTACCATTGCATCGTGCACCAGGAGAACCTCTGCGCCAAAAGCGTGGGATTCAAAGATTTCATGAAAGATGTCATCAAAATAGTTAATTTCATCCGATCGCACGCATTGAACCATCGAGAATTTCAGGCTTTTCTAGTAGACACGGATGCAGACGCGTATTTGATCTTCGGAAAGAAATCGTCGAATTCATGGAGAGCAAAGGTAAATCAGTGAAGTTTTTCGATAATGCGGAGTGGGTGACAGATCTGGCTTTCCTGACTGACATTACAACTCACCTGAACGATTTGAATTTAAGTCTCCAGGGTAAAGGCAAATTGGTGCACAGCATGTGTAATCAAATCAGTACATTTGAAAACAAACTCGTGTTGTGGGAGAAACAGATGAAAATTCTAAATTTTGCCCATTTCCCTACTCTCGGAAAATGCAATGTGACGTTGACTAAAAAATACGTTGACGCACTCCAAACAATGAAAAATGATTTTTCTCGTAGATTTGGAGATTTCAGAGCGCATGACAAAATTCTAAAACTTTTTTCTGCTCCATTCAGTGTTGATGCTGAACAAGCCCCAGATAATATCCAAATGGAACTAATTGAGTTGCAGTGCGACACGGAACTGCGAGAAAAATTTGATCGACATGATTTGTTGGAGTTTGTTTTTGCACGCACGGGGACCGGATCGATTTCGGACACTTTATAAAACTGTTCTTGTACTGCACTTAACTTCATTAAATAAACTTTATTTGCGGTTAAGCGAATAGACGGATTTATTTCCCCGGCGGTCTGATTTGAACTAATTTTATTTATCTATCTACATGGTCAGCTGGCTCGTGAGAGTCTGATCATTATCAGTAGCCCTTATCTCAGATCTCTTATCAGAGATCTCCTACCGCGAAACAGATATACAAATTGCCAATAACAGACAGAGAGAACTACATCTAGCAAAATGTGGATAACGTTTGCTCTCGCTGTTAACCCTCGCGTGACCATACCGGCCGCCTTGAAATCTACCGGATTTCTACTATCTTCTACTCTTTCCTACAAACGTATGCCGTTCGCTACAGACTTCTTTGTTTAGATTTCATTGTCGGTCGCCTAGTTGACCTATATATTTTCTATTGACTCTCTCAATTGTACTGGATCTGTTGTTGCTGCTACTACTGCTGCTCCGATGACCGTTGATCGACCTTGACCTATTTACGGATGTAAACATTGCTGCTGCTGATGTCGATTGGTGTGGAGTTTTAAATTGATGCTGGATTGTTCTTCGCTGGAGTAATGTTGACATGATTCCTTTCTAATCGGTTGGTTCGTTTCAGGACGATTCTTCTTCTTGAGTGGTCCGACGTCTACGGATATTGCTGTTGTTGCTGTGTGCTTGCATTTGATGCAAACGTCTGCATTCTCCGATGTCCTCGATGATGGCTGGCTGATCTATAAATCAAATGAACGGGTGCTTTTTAAACTGAATTGCTGAATTAAACAGAGACTTGCCTGGAACGGAAGCCTTCAGGCCTCCATGATCGCCCAACCGGCGACTGCGATAAAACTACTTTTACGATGGTAATCCATTAGCACTTGCTGACGATCTACGATGACTTTGGCTGGGCTGCTACAATGCTGTGACCGTTGAACAAGTTGGCCATACTCGTCTTCGGCCACTGTGTAGACCCCTGAAGGATGAAAAGCGCTCTTCGTCCTCCACCGGTGTATCGGAAACGTGTACCTCAAATTACCAAACGTGGAAATGTGTTTAGCTGAATTTCTTGACAAGCAGTCCGATTGACTGCTCTGGCAACTAGCGCCACTGAATGAAAGTTGGATATGCTGAACGGGGTTCAGCTCGACTGTTTCATGCACCATTCATGCAAAATACCACCACCAGAACAAAACAGGTTACCTCAACTTTTGGGGACATAATCGGTAAAGTGACATCCAAGTTTTCAACAGACTGAAGTTGAAACTTAGGGAACTGGTGGCTACGAATGAGGAATGAGCCGGTTAATTTTTTGAAATACAAAACATTACTAAACTTAACTGGTGTGCGGAGGTCTTTCAACCTCCGCCGTTGGAGGAGTCCTAGTTCTCCCCTGATAACGATGGTAAATTATCGATTATCGGCAGTACGCAGATCTTAGAGATCGCCCGCTTATAGCTGCCATTCTTCGTACGAACGGTCACTACCCGAATATTCCCGTCGATTCCTGCATGAACTTCAGTAACACGTCCCAGTTGCCACTTCAACGGAGGTAGGTTTTCATCTTTCAGCAGCACCATTGTTCCGATCTTCACGTTATCCCGCTGTTTCGTCCACTTCGTACGGTTATGTAAGTTGGACAAATATTGTGTCGATCATTTCCTCCACATGCATTGAACCAAATGTTGTACCTTTTGCCATGCTGACAAACAGTTTTCTAGTAAGCCATCCAGACTCGGTTCCGGAATAGCTGTCAACGGACGTTGGATGAGGAAATGACCCGGTGTAAGTGCTTCGTAGTCACTCGGATCGTTGCTGAGCGGGGTCAGTGGACGAGAATTCAGAATAGATTCGATTTGTGTGAGTACAGTCTGAAATTCGTCGTATGGCAAGTGTTTTGATCCTATCGTTCTTTTGAAATGCGTTTTGAACGATTTTATTGCACTCTCCCACAGTCCTCCGAAGTTGGGTGAGCGCGCGGGAATGAAACGAAATTCGATGTTGTTGTTCGCTGCACCTCTGGCTACGCTGTCTTGAAATTCCTGGCTAATGAAGAGTTTGCGAAGTTCCTCCAGCTCACGTTTGGCACCGACGAAGTTTTTTGCATTGTCACACATGATGATGGCCGGCTTTCCACGACGAGAAGAGAATCGCCTAAGCGAAGCAAGAAAAGCTTGAGTTGTTTGGTCAGCCACTAACTCAAGGTGCACTGCTTTTGTGACTAGGCAGACAAACATGACAACAAAACATTTCACAGGGCGAGCTTTCCGCTGAGGATAGGTGACCGAAAACGGTCCACAGAGATCGATGCCAACTCGTTGAAATGGAGCACATGGTGTTACTCTCTCCGACGGAAGGTCAGCCATTAGCTGTTCTTGAACCTTTGGTTTTGTCCGAAAGCATCGGACGCAGTTTTGGATCACTTTCCTCGCCATATTCCGAATGTTTGTTGGCCAATACTTTCCCCGTACCGATGAAACCAGTAATTGCTGTCCAGCGTGAAAAAGATTCTCGTGGTACTCGGTCATGACTAGCATGGTGAGTGGATGACGATGATCTAATATGAAAGGATGCTTTCTGCTTGTTGGAACCTTTGCGTTTCGTAGCCGGCAGCCAACACACATAATGCCTTCTACAATTTGTGGATTGAGCGAGGCAATTCTCGAAGAACCTTGAACTAACCGACCTTCTGACAAATCAGCATACTCTTGAGAAAAGCATTCCTTTTGAGCCAAGCGTACCAACATTCGAAGTGCATCGTCGCGTTCGACGAGTGATAGAGGACCTTGCTTCCGACACCCACGATTGGCAACCTTGGCGTTGAAGCAGAAACGCCGAATGTACGCTGTCAACCACACGAGATCTGTTAACGAGGAACGTAGACTGAAGATATCACTCGGTTGTAGTCCTTGTGATGCGGCTGTTACGCTATTTTCTTCCAGAATTGACGGATGCAGTTCGCTTTGACTTGGCTCGGATGTCGGCCAGTTTTCTTCATCTTGTAACAACCAATGAGGTCCATGCCACCACAAAGACTCGTACTGCAGCTGTGGTGGAGCCATTCCACGAGATATAATATCTGCTGGATTTTCTGTTCCAGCAACGTGATTCCAGGTTCCGTCCTTAGTAATGTGCTGGATCTCCGATACACGGTTTGCAACAAACTCTTTCCATCTGGATGGTATTGACGCCAACCAGTACTTCACAATCATAGAATCCGTCCAAAAGTAAGGTTGCACCGTTATGCGTATGATGCCGATTACCTTTCACGAACAGGTGCGCAAGTAGAAGCGCTGATGACAGTTCAAGACGTGGTATTGAAAGGGATGCCTTCTTCTTCTTGAGATTCTCGAGCGGGGCAACTCGAGATTTGGCTGTAAACAAGCGAATTTCAACCGAATCATCTTCTGATATGGTTTTGATGTATATGCAAGCTCCGTAGGCTTTCTTGGAAGCATCGCAGAATCCGTGCAACTCGATCTTCTTCAACGTGTTGGTAACACCAATCCAACGTGGAACTGTCAAACCATCCAATCCAATCATGTTTCTCCGATACTCCAACCAAGTTTCTAGTAGATTATTGTTCAACGGTTCATCCCAGGTGCATTCTTGTTTCCACAATTCCTGAACAAACAGCTTCGCTTGTACGATGGCCGGACCAATTAATCCAAGAGGATCGAACAGTTTTGAGATAAACGAAAGCACCATTCGCTTGGTTATGGTGTCTGATCCAGTCCATGTTGGTGTGCTGAAGTGATAGCAATCCGTTTGAGGTTCCCACTGCAATCCCAGGGTTTTCACCGTTGAATCAGCTGAGTCTTGATTCAAAATAGTCCGATCGTCTCGCAGATGCTCTGGAACATGCAGCAAAATCTCCTTACAATTTGAATTCCATTTTCTCAGGGTAAGACCTCCAGAATGCATCAAGTCTACCATCTCATCGACGAATCGTTTGCCTTCTTCTATGTCGTCAACTCCGGAAAGCATATCATCAACGTAGAAGTCGTGTTTGAGTACCTTTGCCGCCACTGGATGTGACTGCATCCCGTCTTCTGTTAGCTTTAAAAGGCACCTCGTTGCCAGATAGGGAGCAGATGCGGTTCCGTATGTGACGGTTGTCAATTCAAACGTCCGAATGACTTCTTTGTCGGAGCCTAACCAAACAATCCTTTGGAATTTCATTACATTTTGGCAACGTCAGCTACGACTGCTAAGCGATGGAGTCTAAAGCGCAGATTTATGTTAACCAATTCATCCTGAACGACTGGTCCGACCATTAGTGCATCATTTAAGGAAATCCCTGTTGACGTTTTGCAGGAGGCGTCAAAGACGACTCGCAGCTTCGTAGTAGTGCTTTCCGGTTTCAGAATTGCGTGGTGTGGCATGTAATATCCAACCTTATCATCAGTGTTTTCTTCGAAGATTTCGACCATGTGACCCATATCTTGAGACTCTTGAAGAAACTGCGTATACATTTTCTTGAGCTCTGGATTGGCAGACAATTTTCGTTCCAAGCAGAGTAATCTCCGAATTGCCGTCGATCTTGACTCGCCGAGTTTCTCGATGACGAAATCCTTTTTCGGTAAAGTGACGATGAATTTTCCAGTCTCGTCGCGTACAGCTCCTCGCAAGCTGATTCCTCTACGGAGTGGGTGCTAGAAGTTCTGCAGGTTTTTACTTCCCAGAATCTGGTGAGCTGATCACTTAATTCTGCAGTTCAGCAGACATTAGCAACAGAATGTGACTCGCATAGTGGAGAATCCGGAACACGACCAGCCACGATCCATCCGAACACAGTGTTCTGCAATGTCGGTCAGTTGTCCGTCGCTTTTAGTTGCCCATCGGCCAAAAGATCCAGATAGTATTCTGCGCCGATAATTACATCTATCGGTCCAGATTCAAAAAAGTTTGGATCTGCTAGAATGCCTGGCTCGGGAAGTTTCCATTCCGACGGATTCACGGTGGCGGTAGGCAACGATACTGTGAGCTTTGGCAGAACGAAAAACTGCATTTCTTCCTCAAAAGATGAAATTTCACGAACTCTTGGAGCAACTTCGGCACTGACCCGTTTTGTTGACACACTCTGTCCTGACCCAATTCCTTGCACTGACAAAAATGTGGGTGACATTCGAAATTTCAACTTATCCGAGAACTCTTTGGTCATTAAGCAATGTTGGGAACAAGAATCCAACAATGCTCGAGCAAGCATAACGTTTCCAAAACGGTCTTTAATTTGAATGATTGCCGTTGACAAGAGGATGTTGTGTGTAGGTGTTTAAGGGAGTGCAACATAGTTTTGGCTTGTGGATGCTTGATTTGTTGGCTGTGTATTTGTGCTTTGTGAGTTTTCAGTGTTGGTGGGTGCATTTCTTGACTGAGTGTGTGCTTGTTGGCTCGTTTGCTGTGGGTGTTGTCGTTGCAGTGGATTTGTTTCTGAATTCCTGCTCTGCGCGAGTGGAACGGAGGATCTTACCGTATTTATGTGCAGCATGGAGTGATGTTTTTGCCGGCAGTGGTGACATACTCCTTTCTCGCAAGTGCGTGACCACGTCCAGGCGCAAACAATTTCCGGCAACAGCTGAATCGGCGACAGCTACATTTCTGCTCCGTGAAGATCATTTTCTGAATTAGGCGCACAATAAAAGGTGAGCGACAGTTCGTTGCAAAACGGACATCTGTTAACATTGATTTCCAGTACGACAAACTGCCTCGACTGATGTTGATCGGAAACCATCGGTTTTGATGTGGCAATTGATTGCATACTGGTCATCGACTGCGCAGAAACGTTATTAAATTGTAATTTGGAACCTTACTATTGTGATGCGCTTCCCATAAACGTAATGTTATGCTGAATCCGACTAGAGCAAATCTCGTATGCAGAATGGTGCTCCAATTGACGGTCTGCTCTTCGAGATTTTGTTCAACATCTGCAGGTTTTTTCAAATTCACCTAATAAGATGGTGCAATCCCTCATATGACCCTTCTTGAGTACCAACAAAACAGCGCATCCAGGTACGCCTTCTACAATAAGCTTGCTCGTACCGATCTTGTAGTACCTCATGCAACTTCAATTCGCGGCAGATAGTTCGATGGTGTTGATTTCCTTAAGCATCTCCCACAAGTGACGACTTCAAGTATGTGAATTTATCCATCGGGTTCAATTGCGCATTCTGATGAATTAAGTCTGAAAGGTATCAATGAACATCACCCATTCACGCAATTTGCCACTGAAGGACGGCAAACTGATTTCAGGAAGCGAACTTTGATAGTGTTGCTTACGGTTGGCGAGTGTTGGATTGTCATGCGTCCTTTGCTCATTGGCAGAAGTAGCTTCAACAGATTCGGATTTCGCAGCATACAGAAACGGTTTTCGAATCTTTCGACAGCGAGGTAATTTTCCTGTTCCGAGCAGCCTTCTCTGTCCAGTTTGTTCAGTATCGCTTTGTTGCTTCACTGGGAATATCTTACAGCACTGATGTTTTCAAGAAAGAACTCCGCATAAACGACATCTAAACTTTGCACTCGCACTTCAATCTGACACCATCTCTCTCCCGATCAAAATTGTTCACAAACTTCTTTTTCACACCATGTCCACTTCGTTGAAGAAAGGCACCACTTCAACAAATTTCGTAATCTACCACCATCACGGATCACCTTTATCTCAAACTATAAGAATCACTTGCATTAGCACAAAACTATCACAGTATTGACAGATCGACTCGACGTCCCAATTTACGCGTATCCACGATTAAATTTACAACCCAATTGACAGCAGCGAAGCGAACTTTCCAAAAACGGAATGGATCCGCAAACAAACCAGTTAATTTTCGACCCCAAGCAGAAAAGCGGACACAACTCACGCACCACCAAAGAAATAGAGACTCACATGCGATTCAGAAATTTTATTTCCAGCCTTTTTCGCTGGCCACATGCATCGCTTCCCGTTACATGCAAAACTTCACTGATGTCCGGTAAGTAAACAGCATCATTGCATCCACTGTACTCGATGGTTGCAACTTCGATGGCGCCCTCGTTGTCCTACCACTGTGCTGGAAGACAAAGCACTATTGTTGATGGCGATCAAACCATCCTGCGATGGCGCACCCATTGTATCTGTGCAATCGGTCACTTTAGTCGCGGAATGGCGCTTCAATTCCTCAGCGATGGCGAACTGCAGCTTCACTTCTATGGTCCACAATTCACGGCGATAATGTTCTTCGGCTTCACCGATTCCGCGGGTTCCACTTATTCCACAATCTCGACGGAACAACTGTCCAAAGTTCACAAAAAAACTGTCCTAGACAGAAGAGTCCGGAAAACAGATCCTGGTCGTCTCAGCCTTATCCGGTTCGAAGGACCAAACATTTTTGCACGTAATGGGACCGACTTGATTTTCGAATACACTTTATAAAACTGCTCAGTACTGCACTTAACTTCATTAAATAAACTTTATTTGCGGTTAAACGGATAGACGATTTATTTTCCCCGGCGGTCTGATTTGAACTACCTTTTATTCACTATCTACATGGTAATGTAGAGTCTGATCATTATCAGTATTCTCATTTCCCTACATCTCATCGTAGTGATCTCACCGCGAAACAGATATGACAAATTAACTAGAAATTAGTAATAAGAATTTGTATCTTCGTTTACCTCCAACTACCTTTGCTTATCTTCGACAGATACGCGTATTTCGTCTACAATGTGCAGACTTCTTCAGTGTCTCGTACTAATAACTCGACTTAGTTATAAGGCATCATAATGAATCATGAATCATAATTTATAAGGCATCATAATGAATGAAATAACAATGCTTTCAAAGCACGAATTTCGGTGTATCGATTTGGTCTAACGTGATCTGATGGCCTGCAGCGTTCCATTTGGAGGAAAGGTAACAGTAATTTTTATAATTGATTTAATAAAGCTTTTTGATAAACCTTTTTTTTATCATACACGTGATAGTCATTGGAGGAAATTGGCGACAGACTCTTCCGGTCGTTCCAAATGGTGCACGCGCAGATATTTTCGAAATATGTCTCAAGTCTAGCCCATTATGGTCCTGTTTTGAGATGCTATCTTTGGTATCCAATATGCGAAATGAAGGTGACGCTGATTTCAATCAATGCACAGTGGGCAAAAATGGAACCAAAATCCCATTAATTTAGACGGCGCAGGGTTGGAGTCCTGAAAAATAGCTTTTCTTATGGGAAAAAATGCGGAAAATTGAATGGTGTTGGTTTCATTTAGGGTTGACCACAGTAAGTGTCCCATTTTGCCCATTTCTCCCCTCATTTAGGATGCAAATTAGGATTATTACCCAAAAACAGAACTTAATGCTATTATATTGCATCCAAATGCACTGTAAATTTGCAGCAAAACCTGAAAAACTGAATGGAACAGATTTCACTTTGATCGGATGCCAGGAAGTGGTCCATATTGCCAATTTAACCCGATTCTCCCCTCATACTTGAAGAAACTCATAAACCATGCGGTTCTGAAGATCGGCGCTAGTAATATTACTCTCGCTTGCACTGTTCTTATGTAAAAATGTCCGGAAAATCGAATGGGGAGGGTTTCGTTCAGGTTTGACCTCAGTAAAGGGTCCATTTTACCCGATTCTCCCCTCATACTTGAATAAACTCATATACCATGCGGTTCTGAAGATCGGCGCTAGTAATATTACTCACACTTGCACTGTTCTTATGAAAAATGTCTTGAAAAACGAATGATGATAGTTTCGTTTAGGGTTGACCACAGTAAAGGGTCCATTTTACCCGATTTCCCCCCAAACATTGAAAAATAACTCATATACCATGCGGTTCTGAAGATCGGCGCTAGTAATATTACTCACACTTGCACTGTTCTTATGTGAAAATGTCTGGAAAATCGAATGATGATGGTTTCGTTTAGGGTTGACCTCAGTAAAGGGTCCATTTTACCCGATTTCCCCCCAAACATTGAAAAATAACTCATATACCATGCGGTTCTGAAGATCGGCGCGAGTAATATTACTCACACTTCCACTGTTCTTATGTAAAAATGTCTGGAAAAACGAATGATGATAGTTTCGTTTAGGGTTGACCACAGTAAAGGGTCCATTTTACCCGATTTCCCCCCAAACATTGAAAAATAACTCATATACCATGCGGTTCTGAAGATCGGCGCTAGTAATATTACTCTCACTTGCACTGTTCTAATGTAAAAATGTCTGGAAAAACGAATGATGATGGTTTTGTTTAGGGTTGACCACAGTAAAGGGTAAATTTTACCCGATTTCCCCCCAAACATTGAAAAATAACTCATATACCATGCGGTTCTGAAGATCGGCGCTAGTAATATTACTCACACTTGCACTCTTCTTATGTAAAAATGTCTGGAAAAACAAATGATGATGGTTTCGTTTAGGGTTGACCACAGTAAAGGGTCCATTTTACCCGATTTCCCCCCAAACATTGAAAAATAACTCATATACCATGCGGTTCTGAAGATCGGCGCTAGTAATATTACTCACACTTGCACTCTTCTTATGTAAAATTGTCTGGAAAATCGAATGATGATGGTTTCGTTTAGGGTTGACCACAGTAAAGGGTCCATTTTACCCGATTTCCCCCCAAACATTGAAAAATAACTCATATACCATGCGGTTCTGAAGATCGGCGCTAGTAATATTACTCTCACTTGCACTGTTCTAATGTTAAAATGTCTGGAAAAACGAATGATGATAGTTTCGTTTAGGGTTGACCACAGTAAAGGGTCCATTTAACCGATTTCCCCCCAAACATTGAAAAATATCTCATAAACCATGCGGTTCTGAAGATCGGCGCTAGTAATATTACTCTCACTTGCACTGTTCTTATGTAAAAATGTCTGGAAAAACGAATGATGATGGTTTCGTTTAGGGTTGACCACAGTAAAGGGTCCATTTTACCCGATTTCCCTCCAAACATTGAAAAATAACTCATATACCATGCGGTTCTGAAGATCGGCGCTAGTAATATTACTCACACTTGCACTGTTCTTATGTAAAAATGTCTGGAAAATCGAATGATGATGGTTTCGTTTAGGGTTGACCTCAGTAAAGGGTCCATTTTACCCGATTCTCCCCTCATACTTGAATAAACTCATATACCATGCGGTTCTGAAGATCGGCGCTAGTAATATTACTCACACTTGCACTGTTCTTATGTAAAAATGTCTGGAAAAACGAATGATGATAGTTTCGTTTAGGGTTGACCACAGTAAACGGTCCATTTTACCCGATTTCCCCCCAAACATTGAAAAATAACTCATATACCATGCGGTTCTACATTGAAAAATAACTCATATACCATGTGGTTTGAAAAATTGTTATTTTAACATTAGATTTATTCTAAGATTTTCCATCTCATTAATATGATACAGAATGAAAAAAAAATAATCAAATTTACATCGATTACAATAGTTTGCTCTACAACGTATCATTGTCTTCGCTTCCATCAGACTCTGTATAAATGTCGTCAGCGTCATCTACGGTTGCTTTATTATTTACGTAATAATATTCCAGCTGCTTAGAAAAGTCATCCTCGGCAGATCGATTTCTGGATAAGCACTTAGAGTTTGTTTCTAGATGTGACATCTTTGGATCTGACCATGCCAATGACAGCCGCATCATATCCAGAAGGTTATCTTCAGGTGAAGTTTTCCGTGCAAGAAAAGGACGAGCATGCTTGTATCTTTTATGGCACCTCTCTCCAGACTGCTCATCGATGAAATTCATTGGGTAGGGCTATAGAAAAAGTAAATATCTTTTATTAAAGATGCTATTAAAGCATTTTAAATCAATTTCATGTCTATTACAGATAGTTTCAAAATTATATTTTAAAGGACTGAAGGTAAAATTGGTAACAGGTTTTAGATATATTCTTAATAATGATAGTTTACCAGTTTGTTGATGAGATCTGGTAGATGTTTATACTTGTGTACAGATGGAGGTAGTCGTTTCACATAGTTGAATTCTGTCATGATGAGATCCTCCATTTCGTCGTACAACTGCTTGACCTTTTGAGCATCGAGCAGCTTTGAAGAAACGGCTAAGCTGCTAATCAATCTCACATTATTGGCCAGTTCTTCCGAAATACCGAGAATTTCGGCGAACTTTAAAAACATTATTATTATGTATCTAATATATTAGTATATCTTTACAAACGCCAACGACTAAGGCAATCGACAAAAAGCTGACTATTTTTTTCAGGATTTCACAATAACAAGGTCCAATGTTTTGAAGTTTAACATCCGTTAAAATTATCAACGCAATATGAAACTATTAGAGACAAACCGTTCTGAACCAAGCAACCCATGAATAAGTTTGTAGCAGATGAATTAATAAAAAATGTCATTGCTTGTTTCACCGTTACCAAGACCCCACGCGTTTCAATTATACTCTGCTCCATTAAAAACGAAAATTTAATCTTGCTTCCAATATGTTTACAAATCGTGATATTGTGAAAATTTATTTAAACTCAGAACGTAGCAAAGCTTGTCTCATTCAGCTATTTGTAGCAACCTTTAGTGAAAGTGAGAAGTTGGTTCAGCGAGATGTGGACAATTGGGTCCGCGGATTTCTTCGACGTTGGAGAAAAGTGCATGGAAAGAGTAAATTCTATTCCTCTCAGAAAACATGGCTTGATACAGTTTACGTGGTGAGTAACTATGAAAATATTCAGAACATTATTGTGGTGCTGATACACATGACATTCAAAAATTATAAATGGTGACTCAAAGGTCCATGCAAACAATAATTACATGTAGGAAACCCACATAATTCCTTGTTACTGATTTTATAAATATTAATCACTAATACTATTTTCGTTAATATGGTATATCAAAAATATCTTAAGATAACAGCCCATTTATGCATCAACTCCTAACCTGCCCAACATCGCTCTCACTCCACACGACTTTACAAACGCAACACCGATACCATCTGTTTCATCGCAAACAACCCGTGGTCCAAAACGTCGAATATTCACTAGCCTCTCCGAGAGAACAAAAGATGAACGAAGTCGGATTTTGGCCAGGAAGGAGCCTTTGGACAAACTACTTCGATCAGCGGAAAAAGCTGCTCGCCAAAATGCATGCAGCTCTATGGCTAAGTTGCTATTGAATCTACGAGAAGGAGGTGAGCAATGGGCAGTCGAGTGCTTGAAGTCTATCGACACCGCCCGCAATTTTGCGCCGATCTTCAGAACCGCATGGTATATGAGTTATTTTTCAATGTTTGGGGGGAAATCGGGTAAAATGGACCCTTTACTGTGGTCAACCCTAAACGAAACTATCATCATTCGTTTTTCCAGACATTTTTACATAAGAACAGTGCAAGTGAGAGTAATATTACTAGCGCCGATCTTCAGAACCGCATGGTATATGAGTTATTTTTCAATGTTTGGGGGGAAATCGGGTAAAATGGACCCTTTACTGAGGTCAACCCTAAACGAAACTATCATCATTCGATTTTCCAGACATTTTTACATAAGAACAGTGCAAGTGTGAGTAATATTACTAGCGCCGATCTTCAGAACCGCATGGTATATGAGTTATTTTTCAATGTTTGGGGGGAAATCGGGTAAAATGGACCCTTTACTGAGGTCAACCCTAAACGAAACCATCATCATTCGATTTTCCAGACATTTTTACATAAGAACAGTGCAAGTGTGAGTAATATTACTAGCGCCGATCTTCAGAACCGCAAAAATGGACCCTTTACTGTGGTCAACCCTAAACGAAACCATCATCATTCGTTTTTCCAGACATTTTTACATAAGAACAGTGCAAGTGTGAGTAATATTACTAGCGCCGATCTTCAGAACCGCATGGTATATGAGTTATTTTTCAATGTTTTGGGGGAAATCGGGTAAAATGGACCCTTTACTGTGGTCAACCCTAAACGAAACTATCATCATTTGTTTTTCCAGACATTTTTACATAAGAACAGTGCAAGTGTGAGTAATATTACTAGCGCCGATCTTCAGAACCGCATGGTATATGAGTTTATTCAAGTATGAGGGGAGAATCGGGTAAAATGGACCCTTTACTGAGGTCAACCCTGAACGAAACCCTCCCCATTCGATTTTCCGGACATTTTTACATAAGAACAGTGCAAGCGAGAGTAATATTACTAGCGCCGATCTTCAGAACCGCATGGTTTATGAGTTTCTTCAAGTATGAGGGGAGAATCGGGTTAAATTGGCAATATGGACCACTTCCTGGCATCCGATCAAAGTGAAATCTGTTCCATTCAGTTTTTCAGGTTTTGCTGCAAATTTACAGTGCATTTGGATGCAATAAAGGGCGATACGGTCAAAATTTGGTCAATATCAACTTGACGTATTTATTTCAATTTTGCATTTAAAAAACCTGAACACCCCTTATTTTGAAGGTGTGTGTGTGTAGAATGTTGCTCCTATTTTGATTTTGGAATTCACTCTTCAGTTGTCAAAATGCCGTCCAAGCAAGAAGAGCAGCGTATCAAAATTTTGCTCGCGCATCGCGAAAATCCGAGCTACTCGCACGCAAAGTTGGCAAAATCGCTAAAAGTTGCCAAATCAACCGTTACAAATGTAATTAAAGTGTTTGGGGAACGTTTGTCGACAGCCAGGAAGTCTGGATCGGGGGGAAATCGAAAACCGGAAGCCGCTGAGACGACAAAGAGAGTTGCCGGTAGTTTCAAGCGAAACCCTAACCTATCTCTCCGAGATGCCGCAAATAAGCAGGGTGTATCGTCTACAACCGTGCATCGAGCCAAAAAACGAGCCGGACTATCGACTTACAAGAAGGTAGTGACTCCAAATCGCGATGATAAACAAAATACGACGGCCAAAGCGCGATCCCGGAGGCTGTACACGACGATGCTGACGAAGTTCGACTGCGTGGTAATGGACGACGAAACCTACGTCAAAGCCGACTACAAGCAGCTTCCGGGACAGGAGTTTTATACGGCAAAAGGAAGGGGAAAGGTAGCAGATATTTTCAAGCACACGAAACTGTCAAAGTTCGCAAAGAAATATCTGGTTTGGCAAGCCATCTCTACCTGTGGCTTGAAAAGCAACATTTTCATAGCTTCCGGGACTGTCAACCAAGAAATTTACGTGAAAGAGTATTTGAATAAACGTCTGCTGCCTTTCCTGAAGAAACACGGTTGTTCCGTACTGTTTTGGCCGGATTTGGCATCTTGCCATTACGGTAAAAAGGCCATGGAGTGGTACGCCGCCAACAACGTGCAGGTGGTTCCCAAGGACAAGAACCCTCCCAACACGCCAGAGCTCCGCCCAATTGAGAAATACTGGGCTATTGTCAAGCGGAACCTAAAGAAGACCAAAAAAACTGCTAAGGACGAGCAGCAGTTCAAGGCTAACTGGCTTTCTGCGGCGAAGAAGGTGGACAAGGTGGCTGTACAAAATCTGATGGCAGGGGTCAAGCGTAAGGCCAGGCAATTCGGATTTGGAAAAGCGGAAGCCTAACTGAATATTTTTCCTGGATTTTATACTAATTGAACTTGAAAAAGAAATTTAATTTGATTTTTTAAATAAACGATTTCACCGATTTACACGCGTTTTCCCTTGACCAAATTTTGACCGTATCACCCTTTATAATAGCATTAAGTTCTGTTTTTGATCCTAATCCTAATTTGCATCCAAAATGAGGGGAGAAATGGGCAAAATGGGACACTTACTGTGGTCAACCCTAAATGAAACCAACACCATTCAATTTCCCGCATTTTTTCCCATAAGAAAAGCTATTTTTCAGGACTCCAACTCTGCGCCGTCTAAATTAATGGGATTTTGGTTCCATTTTTGCCCACTGTGCAATGGCTTTTGGACATAGGCATCGGGAATCTACCACAAATTGAAGGGATCACACATGATGCGGTGCAGATTCCATCAAATATGATTGAACAAGGCAGTTTGATTGAAACAGTATTTGAAACAAATATCCACCGCTTAACATCAATGGATTTGTCCAAACGTGTGATGTTGGCGCCTACCAATAAGGATATTCTTCAAATCAACCGAGCTATAATTGATCAGCAGGAGGGAGCTGCTAAAGTTTATTACAGCACAGATTCAATACAAACTGAGGATGTGAACGATGTAAATGCATACCCTGTAGAGTACCTATACAACCTTAATCCTTAGGGAGTTCCACCTCACGTTTTGTGTTTGAAGCTTGGAACAATCGTTATGCTGCTACGTAACTTAAACCCTAAAAAAAGTTTATGCAATGGGACACGAATGGTAGTCAAAGCCCTTTATGAATCTTTCATCGCGTGTGAGATCATATCTGAATCTCACAGAGGTGATGAAGAGTGTTTCCCACGAATCAACTTTGCTCCAAGCGATTCAAATTATCCATTCATCCTTAAGAGACGCCAATTTCCGGTTATTCCAGCATTTGCTATGACAATTAACAAGGCACCGGGACAAACGTTTAAGCCTGTGGGTTTTTTACTGAATAGCCCAATTTTTTCTCATGGACAGTTGTATGTGGCACTTTCACGCTCAAAAAATCCCGAATTCATCAAAATTTGTATCAAGAATACAAAAGGAAAAAGGCTGCAAAGATAACGATGTTTGGTTTACACGAAATGTTGTGTTTCAAGAAGTTTTTTTCTAACGAGATTGTCTTTATAATAAATGTTAAAGTAAATATATTTTCTTTGGTTCAATAAGAGAATCGTTTTTTTTTATTTGCGAATCCCATTTTTTTTTCAATACACAGCAAAAATGGTTTTGTATTTTACAACAAATTTGCTGCAACTAGTTCAAGGGGTTAATTGTTTAATATCACGTTTTTCGGTATATTTCGATTTATCAAAAATATTTTTATCATAGATGAAATTGTATTATCTGATTTCTTGTACTATCGGCATTAAAAACATTTGAAAATGGTACATTTTTTATTGGTGGCTGTGGCTGAAAAAAGTGTAAAAATAAAAATGTGAATTTAATTTAAGTTGGTATGTGGCAAAGCTGCATTGAGGATTGAGGAACTGAGGTGGCAGAATGCCACCGAAGTCTCCGAAATCCGAAGTGTAAGCATTGCGTCGATTCGATTCTTAGCAAAAGGCTGATTCAAACGTTTACCCGGCTTAATGCAAACAGAGGATGTTTTTTACCCTTCTTACATCAATAGAAGGGTATTAAAATCGCTTGAAAACTCGATTTTTTATCCGAGGCCCACAGGGCCGAGTGTCATATACCATTCGACTCAGCTCGACGAACTGAGCACATGTCTGTGTGTTTGTGTGTGTGTGTGTGTGTGTGTGTGTGTGTGTGTGTGTGTGTGTGTGTGTGTGTGTGTGCGTGTGTGTGTGGGGGGGGGGTGTATGTGTATGTATGTGTGTGTGTGTGTGTGTGTGTGTATGTGTGTGTGTGCGTTACAAATAATGTCACATCGGTTTCTCAGCCATCTGTGAACCGATTTCAGTTCTGTTGACGGCAAATGGAAGCTACAACATTCCCATAGAACGCTGTTGATTTTTTTTTCATTCGGACATTTCGTTACGAAGATATTAACGAAACAGTACTTGAAGGCCTATTATAATAGTAATCAAACAGTTTAGTCTCCGATTACATACTGAGCTATTTGTGTACCGATTTTAGTTTTGGATAATCCTTCATGGAGATATGACCAAAACAATACCTGAGAGCACATAATTGTGAGATGACAATATACTCGTTGCAGTGCAAAACCGAACAAGACCAATCACACCAATCGATGCCGCTTGCATTCTATTGTGTCGCATCTGGAGCGTTGTATAGCACATACAGTAGCGGACATTAAAATTGCACCAAGCATATGTTTTGTGTTCAAACATGATTAAATAAGTAATCCAATGGTTTATTCTCAACAAGACCTATGAGGGGTGATTACTGTTACCAAAAGTAATTTATCTAGGTAACAATATGCACCTAGTTTAAACCCGTGATTGAGTTGGAGTTGAAGAAGGTAAGTTGATTCATATTGAGAGTGGTCAAAAAAAGTGCACCAGGATTCAAAATTCAAGTCAGATTGTATTTATTTAATTCATTTAAGTACTTTTTTCAAAAAACAGTAGGAATATGTTTAATATTTAGTTGCGTAGCCATTTGATGCGATAACTGCTGCACAGCGATCTGGCATTGAATCAACCAAAGCGATAAGACGTTCAATTGGTATTTTGAACCATTCTTGCTCCAGTCCTGCCATTAGTTCGTCTGTATTCTTGTACGTACGTACGCGAATTCGACGTTCGAGCTCTTCCCATAAATGCTCAATTGGATTGAGGTCCGGTGATTGCGACGGCCACTCTAAAATAGGCACTTTATTACTTTTCATCCATAATTTGACCAGATTTGAAGTGTGCTTGGGATCATTATCTTGTTGAAAAGTCCACCTTTTTGCCATACGGGTGGTAGCATGTGGAAGCATAGTGTTCTCCAGCAGTTCTTTGTACACCTGGGCGGTCATAATTCCTTGAATACGACGTATTGGACCAACGCCGTTTCGACTGAAGCAGCCTGAAATGATAAATACATGAAAGAGCAATTATGAAAATAATATTTGTGAAGGTTTACCCCAAACCATGATACTTCCACCGCCATGTTTCACCGTTGGAACCTGGTATCTCGGGTTATATCGCTGTCCTTTAGGCCTTCGTACGTATCTGATGCCGTCCGATGAAAACAAATTGAATTTACTTTCATCTGACCACAAAACTTTCTCCCAGTCCGACTTCGACCAATGTTGAAATCGTCTGGCAAAGCTTAAACGAGCCTGTCGGTTCTTTGGTGATATAAGGGGTTTTTTTGCTGGTCGACGGCCGAAAAGTTTTGCGTCACATAGACGGCGTCGAATAGTTCGGGAACTCAAGTTGAAGTGCAATTGCTGTGTAGCGTATTTGTTGACATCAGTTGCAGTCTTCCGTGGATCGTTCTTAACGATCCGAATCATGGATCTATCCTGCCGTTCCGTTGATTTGCGGGGGCGGCCGCTGCCAGGTTTCCTGTCTAGCGATTTAGTCTGCAAAAACCGCTTATAAATTCTTCCAACTGTTGTATGACTGACTCCGAAATCCGCAGCGATTTGACGATCGGTTTTCCCCGACTGTTTAGCTTTGACAATGGCACAACGTGCATCGTTACTCAACGTTTTTTTCTTCATTGTTAATTGTGATTATTACCACAACGCACACTATCTTATAAAACTTTAAGAAAACGAAAAACAAACAATCAATTATGTAGGTGCAATTTTTTTGTCCGGCTTAATTTTGATAGCTGTTGACAGTTTCAGGTACACTCTAAAAGGAATTTAATAAATGTTCGAAGTAATAACCCTAAATTAAACTCTACATTAATATTAATCAATTAGTACGATAACATCACTCAAGATAACAGAAATAAGTGAGAACCTTTCAAAACAAGCTTGGCATACAGTTTGGTGCATGTTTTATGTCCGCTACTGTACACGGTGTTCAATAAGTTCGGATACACTTTCAAAATTTGTTAAAAAAATGAAAACATGTTTTTTTATTTTTTGGATTTATGTTATTGAAAGCTATGTTTACAAGGAACGTTTACAACATTTCTCTTGGAATGACCCCCCCTTTGTACTCCTTAACGAGCTTCAAACGTTTCTCGAACGCGTCGCAGGCGGCACGCACGGACTGCATGGGCATTTCGTCCCAGATTTTGAGAATTACCGTCTTGAAATGATCCAAAGTGCTGACCTTGTATTCGTTCAGCTTCGCCATCATATAGGACCAAACAAAAAAGTCGAGAGGATTCAAGTCCGGGGAGCTGGGAGGCCACAAAGTTTTGTCCAGAAAGTCGGTTAAATTGTCCCGACACCAGGCTTGAACCACATTTGCCGTATGGGCTGGTGCACCGTCCTGCTGGAACACGTAGTGCTCATCGCCGTAGAGGCTTCGGAGACTGGGGGCAACAACCTTTTCCAAAACCTCAGTTTTGTAGTACGCCGCGTTGATTTTGACGTTTTTTTCAATAAACACCAAGGGTAGCTTACCACGTTTGCATACTGCCCCCCAAACCATCACCGACGCGGCACTTTGGAACCGAGGGATGTTTATATTGGATTCAGGAATGCTGTCCCTCGATGGCGCCCACACCCGGTCATTTTGCACATTGTGCGGCTGCTGCAGCACGAACAGTTTCTCGTCCGAAAAAACAAACTCCTGACCAGCGTGCCGAGAGAGGATCCTCTTAGCTCGATCCAACCGCTTTTTGCTGGTAGCCTCCGAAACGCCATGGACCTTACGTTTTTGTAAGGCCTGAAACCAAGGTCCTTGGTGAGTATGGTGTGAGCGGTTCCAATGGAAACGTTGAGATCTGCAGCCGTTTTCCGGATTGAGCGGTTCTTTTTGCGCCGAATTCGCTCCCTCACGATCTTGATGACCCGTGGCGTCCTCGCTGAACGCGGCCGACCGGATCTCGCACGGTCATTGGTCGAGGACGTCTCCCGGTATCGCCTGATGGTCGTGTAGACAAAGTTCCGCTTGACCCCATGCGATTTCAGCAGCCGGAATATATCGCCGGGTCGCTCACCGTTCAAAAAACGCTTAATTACGAAGTCCCGATACTCTTTCATCGCGCGTAACAAACGAACAACAACTAACAGAATCTCAACACCGCGCACATTCGGTAGCGTATGAATGAAGCTAAAGCTGACACCAATACCAATGCAGAATATGTACATGGCGCATACCTACGCAATGATGAAAACTTGTATTCGAACTTATTGAACACCGTGTACATATAGAGTATATTCGAAAATTACACAAAGTCTCTATTTACTATTTTCAACGAACATGTACTTATTAAGTATCTTGAATCCATATGGATAATTGACGCTTAGGATTGTCTAATAATTTATTCTATGGACTGATTTTATGAAATTTCTAATATTTATGTAATTTCCCGTTTTATATAACTAACATAAACAGGCTGTTAAAGACTATTTATGGCAATATGTTAATCACTTCGATGAAATATACGTTCAGGGTTGACAAATAGTTAATTTTATAAACTGAATGTATGACATATCGAATGTTCCTGGATCTTCCTGGGATTTCGAGTGAAAATATCTATCCAGTACATTATTGGCCACATTTGAGTTCGTTATTCTGGTGAAGTGTAAGAAGTGTTCAGTCTCACCATCGGTGGATTAATGCGGGTTTTTTGGTTATGGTACGACGAGCGTTAGCGAGTTGGACGACAAGCGTCTGCCCGGTATAATGCAATCGTAGTTTTCTGCAATTACTGTTATTGTGCATTATGAGTACGTAATGTTACCTTCACCTATGATCTTTTATGCACTTAAAATGGTTCGGTGAAATACTCCGCCATTGACAGGCCCTCAGATAATAACATAACATCAGTCCTGAGTTGTGCAAGGTCGATTAAATTACATTTTCAATGATTTTTAATCGTAGCTAGCCACGACGGGTCAACTAGTTTTGATGAAGCTTGGCATTTGAAACAAGGGGATGACACAACATGGAAACAAAAGGTGCGGATGTACCTTAAGCTGACTCGACTTTGCATGGAAGAGAACTACTTCACTTTCAGAGGATCATTCTATAAACAATTAAAAGGAGCCCGTATGGGAAATCCTCTATCCTATTCCTATCCCTATTCCTCTGTGAACTGTTTATGGCGTATTTGGAAACAATCCTAAAAGCGAAAGGATTACTCTCAATTCGTTGGTGGAGATACGTCGACGACATCTTCGCTGTAGTGAAACAAGACGATCTCTCCCTAATTCTCCAAGAAATCGACAATCTCCACAAAGACATTAAGTTCACTCATGAAATAGAAAAGGATGGTAAACTTGCATTCCTCGACCTTCTAGTAGTGAGAGAATCATCGTCACCATCTCCTTTAGAGTTTGAAATCTTCAGAAAACCCACAAACACCCAAAAAGCCATCCCATACACTTCAAACCACTCTTTTCAGCACAAAATGGCCATTTCCACCACATGATCCACCGGATGTTGACCTTTCCTCTCAATAAAACTTGAAAAGCCAAATAATTAGCGTATATCTTCGAAACTGCCAGACTCAATGGGTACGAAAAGAGGACAGTTCAAGCGATAATCAACAAAAAGGAAAAAACATCTTCATAGGAAATCACAAACAACCCTCTCAAACTCACCTGAACCCCTGAAACGTGTATCCGCCCCCCTCGATAAAGACATTTCACAAAAGCTAAAACCACGACTTAGGGAATTTGGTTTAGACTTGGTTTTTTCTAGGCACAATCAATTAGCATCGATGTTAGGCTCCACCAAAGATTCAGTAGACACATTAGGCAGAGCAGGGGTAAACAGAATCAAGTGTAAACACTGCAGCAAAATATATGTAGGTCAAACAAAGAGAACCTTGGCAACAAGGTTCAAGGAGCATCTAGCGGAGGTGACTATGGCTGTCAAACAGAACGAGAAAGGAATTTCACACAACTTCAAATCAACAGTCGCAGAACACATCTTCACGGAAAATCACGACATAACGACGAATGACATCACAATATTACGGACTACATCTTCATCCTGGAAATTAGACGAAACAGAAAGCTTAAAATAAACAAACAACAGAACTTTCACTTTTTTTAAACACTATTTAAAAAAAAAAACTTTTTTGAGCGTATTAGTAGAACGATTGTGATTGGGAAACTAGGAGAATTTAAAATTTAACACTTCATTTGATCACTTTTTAAAAAATAAAAAATTAAACCTTGAAACACTTTTTTAGTTTTTCGCTAGTAATCGCGAGCAAATTCCATTTAATTCCACTATGAGCTTATCTTTTGACAGATAGGCCTATTTCGTCTGCTACTTACAGACTTCTTCAGTGTCGAGTGCTCGACTTGAAGGAAACATCATAGTAGGTCTAGTATTTATAGTAGGTTTGTTGGTACCGCGGTATGTGAGAAAGGGGTGGGTAGAGAAGTTCTTGAGTGTGTTTATATGTTTGTTTGTTTACCTGAAATGTTGTTTGATACCCACAAGGTTATTCATTATTACTTCGTTTGAAGTTAGTCAAATTGGTGTTTTGTTGTGTAGTGAGTTGTTTTTGTGTGAAGGTATAAATTTAAACAGCCACGAATATCCGTTTCCTTGATCCTTGTTAAGCAATTTTTTGGAATTTTGTTTGTGGATTGCTATGCTTTCCGCTACATTTAGTTTCCAGGGGTTTGTGATATGTCTTAAGATTTGTATGTTATTTAAGTTTAAAAAATGTTCTTCATTGAATATATGTTCAGCTACTTTTGATTTAAAATGGTGTATGATCCCTTTGTCAGTGTCTTTGTTTGCTTTAGTGACTTCTGCAATGTGTTCTTTGAATCGAATATTGAGATTACGTTTAGTTTGTCCAATGTAGATTTTGCCGCAATGGTCACAAGTTATTTTGTAGACCCCGGATTTGTTTAGACTGTTAATGGGGTCTTTAGCCGACCCTAAGAGGGTTTTAAGTTGATTATTTTTACTAGTATAAACTATTTCAAAACCGAAGTTGCGTAGGATTGGTCGTAATTGTGTAGTGTGGTTATCGTATGTCATTGCTATTCTTTTAAGTTGGGGTTGTGTATCTGTTAATGTGGTGAGTGATTGTTTGTATTGTTTTTGTGTTTTTTTGTTGATTACGTTTTGTATTAGTTTTCGGGAGTAACCGTTCAAGTGTGCTGTGTCAAAAATGTAGTCGAGTTCTTTAGTTATGCCGTTTGGACTTAGGGGTAATGTTTGTATTCTGTGTATCATGTGGTTAAGTGATGCTATTTTGTGTTGGTATGAGTGGTTAGACGTATGTGGTATTGTGCGTTGTGTGTTTGTTGGTTTTCTGTAAATTTCAAATGTGAGTTTAGAATGTTCTTTCACTACGAGCAAGTCCAAAAATGGTAATTTGATATCTCTTTCAATTTCATAAGTGAATTCTATGTTTTTATGTGCGTTGTTTAAGGTTTTTAGAGTGGGAGTTAAGAGATCTTTCTTTACACTCAAATCTTAAGACATATCACAAACCCCTGGAAACTAAATGTAGCGGAAAGCATAGCAATCCACAAACAAAATTCCAAAAAATTGCTTAACAAGGATCAAAGAAACGGATATTCGTGGCTGTTCACACAAAAACAACTCAGTTCACAAGGATGAGGATGAATAACCTTGTGGGTATCAAACAACATTTCAGGTATACAAACAAACACACTCAAGAACTTCTCTACCCACCCCTATCTCACATACCGCGGTACCAACAAACCTACTATAAATACTAGACCTACTATGATGTACGACACTGAAGAAGTCTGTAAGTAGCAGACGAAATAGGCCTATCTGTCAAAAGATAAGCTCATAGTGGAATTAAATGGAATTTGCTCGCGATTACTAGCGAAAATTTAAAAAAGTGTTTCAAGGTTTAATTTTTTATTTTTAAAAAAATGATCAAATGAAGTGTTAAATTTTAAATTCTCCTAGTTTCCCAATCAAACAACAGAACACAAATCTACTAAACAAAGACCAAGGCAACGGTTACACATGGCTCTTCAACTTACTACCTAAACGACATCAAAACCGACAAACCGACAAACCGACGATCACCTGCTGCCACACAATAATTAGGTTAGGGTAATGATAAAAAAAGTGAGGTAGATATTTTTTTTTTGCCCGGGATAGGTATAAACAAAATAATAATAAGATGGGTATAAACAAAATAATGATAGGTAAACCTTTTGTATTTAGAAAAAAATTATGTACGGCAGATGGCGAAGGTTTTGTTTAAGGTGAAAGTTAATGAATTTCCGTTGCTCTGACCCATTCGAGCCACACCTAAATTCAAGTTGCATCGTGGTATTGGTCATTTCCGTAAATGATGCAAAATAGCAAAAACTAGAAGTATTGAAATCGTGCGACATGCAATATTCATAAAAATTATTATTTTTATCAGCTTATTATTAACAACATTATTTTCATGATAATTATTGGGATGATTGTTATCATAATCAATCATAATATAATTTTACTTTTATGACACTGATGAATTTGATTAGTATGATCAAGAATTACGATTATCATAACGATAATGATCGTAATTATTTTTTTCTAAATAAGATTTTAGTGTTTTTAGAATTATTTCGACTATATTAAAATACATATATTTTTTTATATGTTTTGGATATTAAAAATAATCAGATAACTACAATTATTGTAATACTATGCATATGATGGTTTTTATGATAATTTGAACACAATTGTCATATTTCAAATAATTATGATTATGAAATAACAGATAACAATAACATATTGATTCATTTATGATAAATAATAATGTTTCAGTAATGTTATAATTATGATCACTATGATTGTCCTGATAATGGTGATTATCATTAGTTGATTATTTGATACGTTTTATTTGAAGGATTATTTTGGTTGATATCATAACAATGATAATGAATATGTATATAACAATGATGAGTTTTATTACTATGATAGTGATGAATATTATTTTAATAACTATTTTGATTGGCATTATAATTTTCATCTTATACCTTTTTTGAAATTCTTAATATTATTATAATAATTTTTATTCTAATTATAATAATAATACTAACCATAATTATTTTTGGTAATATTACTATAATTATTATTTTATTCATCTATACGATCATCATAATGATGGTTTTATGATTTTGATGTGAATTTTGTTAATTTTGTTATGGTTATTATGATAATGACTACATGATTGCTATGATTGTCACTAAAATTCTGTTTATTTTCATAAAAAAGATATTCATGACAATAATGATCATTCTGTTGAATTATTACTAGAATTTTCAAGATAATTAAGCTTATTAGTATTATGATAATAATAATAATGATAACATTGAATAATAATACAGTAACTTTGTCACGTTATTAATATTTTTATGATAAATATGATTATTATGTTTCTTCTGATTATTTTGGTTTGATAATTATTATTTTAAAATAATTTTATTATATTACTATTATTATCTATTATCATTCTATTAATTCTTTTACAATTCAAACTTTTGAGATAGTTTTTGTTCTTATTATCATAATCATTGAAATCCCAGCTATAAAACTGAAGATTATAATATTTATGATAATGATTATTTTAGAGATACAGGAATCCTTGGATCTAAAATCTTAAAGTAATAATTACTGTGATAGTAATAATGACTATCCAAATCATTATAAGAATATATGTATACATATACATATAAAGGAATTGAATTATAATGGAATTCTCATAACAATTATTATCATAATTTGAAATATTATTAAAGTTGCTTTCATAATTTTGAATATTATATATTTTTTCAATAAGATGAGTAGAATGGTTTTAATTAGAAGTATTATCATCAATACTAATATTTTTATTATTATTATTATTACAACAATTACTATCGAAGATATTAATTTTTTTACTATGATAATTATTATAGCAATAGATTTATTTATTTATTTATTGTTTCTGCTATTATTTTCATGGTTATAACAATAATAAAAGTTTTAATTAGTATAGCAATAAAAATTATCAATATATTAATGACTATGATTATTATTATTAAATTATTTATTTTCTATTGATATCGAGAGTTATCATTACTATTACTGTAAATCACTGCGATAATAATTACTTTTATGATTATTCAAAATACATTATTCCTATCTCTCTTGTATTTATGATGATTTTGATAATTTCATGTATTCTCATGAACATTTTCATCATCAATTATCTTATGATGAATATGTGTTGTTATTATTTTTAAATTAATTTATATGCATTAAAGTGAATATTATCATGACAATAAGAGCGATGATCATAATGATTACAATTATTAAAAATATTTATAATATATATATTTTCATTATTACTATCACGATTACTTTGAATATTTTCGATTTAACTTTATAAGAATGGTATTAACTATGATAATTATTAATAAAAACAATTCTTCCCAATTTAATATGTTGGTTAGTTAAAATGTATTGAATTTTTTCTGATTATTAAAAACATAAATTTCTTTAATATTATTCAGCTTGTTTTATTTAACTAATTATGATTTTTATGGTAACCATTGTAAAAAAGTTGTTTATTATCACTAATTTTATTGTGATGATAATCATTTGAATGCATTTTTCTCGTTAATTTCATAATGATGATTTTAATTATTTTTATTCTTATGATTATTGCGTTTCTGCTTATTATGATTTTGATAATAATGATGCATGTCTTTATTTTGATTATTTTTTATATGCGTATTATTTAAATCATTTTTATTTGTAGGATTTTGATAATGAATATTATGGCGAAAATAACTAGTTTCGTAATAACTATCACGCAAGTGTATGGTTTTGATGCGGATTATATTAGTAAGAACGGTTAAACGGTAGAACGGATTTATAAGATCATTTTTAAAATAATTACAACTATGTTGCATAAGATAATTATTATTATGACTATTATGATTTGAATAGTCAATACATGCTTGATAATAATTAATGCTGGAACCGTTATTGCTATAAATGATATTTTAAAGATTATTATGATAATTAAGATTTTAGTGATGAATATTTAATAGATATTATTACTTTTTTCGTTTTTTGTTTTCACAATTCATGTTTTCATGATTGTTAATTGTTTGATTATTATAATTTCTATTATTGTTGTGATCTATATGATTGTTGTGATAAGCATCTTTTAATATCTCGAACCGGTACATTAAAATTAAAGAAAAAACAACATCTCAGGTGTTCGACTACAATACAGTCTGATATTTGACAATCACACTCCTTTTTCCTTCTTGGTAAAGCCAAAAACGTGAACTGCTTTACACTATTAGCATATAGCCTGTTGTCGCGTTAGTGCTGTAAATGTACTTTCACAATTATTAACATGGAGATTTCAATTCTTGTTCATATAGTTTTTCCCGAGAATATAGAAATTAAATTTAAACACGTATTCTTAAAAATATATATGTTTAAAATTTATTAAATCTCACAAAATTATTTTCGATTGCGGTTGTTCAGAAAACGGAAAAATAATATTTCTGTTTTTGAAATGCATTAATGAAATCTTACTGTCAAATGACAAACTTCAATTCATATAAGTTATTGGACGAATGTTTATCTAAAGAAATTATTCAGATCTGCACATTGAAGACAAAATAAGCGTACCTGTCGAACTAAAACAAACAGTAAGTCATCACGGTAGAGTCAAATGCAATTGACAAGTTTTCAAAGAGTTCTGGATTTTCTATCTTGTTACAAAAAATGTCAGAATTTTATTTTGACAATGTTTTATCGGTTCATGAGTTAGAATTTCTGATTTTACTGGAAAATTTATAACGCAACTCCATATTCGTCAACATTTTTACATTCTCAATGAATATTTGATTTTGTTGTTCATAACTTTCATGAAAATAAAGAAAATTATTTTAATGCATGTTACGATTAGTATTATCATAATAATTATTGTTATTATTCTATTTATTATTTCATTTATCATTACAATTATTTTAAAGGTCATTTATTGATTTTGATCAAAATATTATTTGCTTCATGATGATTTTAATGATAATGAGCATGGTAATGATTGAGAAATCTGTTCATGATGAATGATAAATCTGATCATAATGATGTTCAAATTCTATATAATGGTAGTTTTGTCCATTATTTTAAAAAATATTATTATGAACATAATGATTAAATCACTCTTCTTATCATTATTATGATCAATTTTTTCGACACCTTTGGGATGATAGAATATTGCTATCGCCCCAAATCTCCTTTACTCCATTTATACTGCCAGCTGACGAGTGACTGTTGACGAAAAATAGGAAAAAAATTGTTGAAGGCGATTTGACGATGATGAATATCGCCTTCAATAGCGCCCACCTTTGCAAGCGAGTCCGCTTTCTCATTGCCCGGAATTGAACAATGAGAAGGAACCCATACAAAGGTGATGATAAAATAACGCGAAGATAAAGCACTCAGAAGCTCCTGTATTTTCATGAGAAAATACGAGGAGTGCTTTACCGGCCTCAATGAGCGAATAGCCTCTATAGAACTGATACTATCCATGAAAATGAAGTACTGATCCGGTGTTAGTGAGACAACAATTTCTAGCGTAAAGTTTATTGCGCTAATTCAGCGACATATACGGAACAAGGAGCTTGACGTTTACGATTGGCGCTATAAATTTCATTAAATATTCCAAAGCCTGCTGACTCCTCTATCAAAGATCCATCAGTGAAGAATGATTTAGTAGGATCAACTTGGCCAAACTTTGCAGCAAATATCACCGGAGCAAAAAAAATGGGATGATGATGCTCTGGGATTCCACGAAGCTCCTGCTTCATGGATAAATCAAAATGAACCGAATTGTCGAAATCAGAGAACCATTTATGATTGAATTAGAGCAATGAAAATTTTGTCATAATGGTTATATGATAATTGTTAGTTTATTTATAAGTATCAAAATGTTTTTCTATGATTGTATTATGATTGATTGATAGTTATTGTATTATGATTGAATTGTTAGTGATATGTTTTCATTTATTAATTTTGTTCATAATAGTTAAGATTATGATTATGGCTATGGTTGCCAAGATAATCTTGCTTTATTGAATATTATGATGACAACATGACTATTGCTAAGTATCTCATTATTATTTTCACCGCAGTTTTTATACTGATTACCCATGGAGCATTGCTGGTTTATCATGGCTTTATAGCATTCTTGAAGTCTAACTCATGCTCTTCAGAACCCTTATAAAACCAAAATTGTTACTTGGGTACAATTTTACCGTCACCGTTGATACCATTAGAAGAATTAGATTCTTTTGCAAAAACAAATTGTGAATTCAGCCAACTTTTTCCATACACAATATTAAATAGTAAGGACCACCGCGAAGGATATTCAGAACACTTCAAGTGACTCATGAAATGCTAAAAAGTTGTTTCTAAATATTTGCATTTGCATGCTATCATTTCTAGGGAATTGCCTCAATTGTGCGCTCATCCAAAAAAAACTAGCATCCCCACTCAATTATCGTAAACATTTTAGAATAAGTTGTCTGAATTGAGATGAGGAGGGTATATTTGACTCATAGAACAAGTGTCACATGTAAAATAAAACTGGCACATACCTAACATCGTTAGTTTTTGTCTGAAGGAATAATCCGGAGAGATTGTTGGGTTGGTATTCATCGTGAACAGAGATTCGGTCTGAAGACTGACTTTCACAACTACCAACTCCAGATATGGTTTCCTGTTCTGCCGACGAGCTTTCATCTGCTTTGTTAGGATTTGTTTCCAAACTTCGCTTCTTTTTCCACCACTCAAACATCGCTCTCTTTTTACTTTCTGAAAACCATTTTAGTATCTAAACTCACTGAGTTGCTTCTGAAACAATAAATGCTAAGGCTATTTTACTTTTGACTCATCAAAATATCGCAATTTTAAAAAGTGTAGGCATATTTATAATTACCTAAATGTCGTTTTTATATATGAATTATTTCTATCATTCAATGCATTGATTCAAAATATATTGCATTATTCAGTGTTATAATTCAAGTCATTGCATTCGTATGCAATTAGAGATAATATATCTCACGACACTTATCAATTGCAGCAAATCGAACAAGTCATTTGAAAGCTTGATCATGATGTCGCTGCTGATGGTTTATTTTGTATTTTCATACAGGCACCCGTTCTAACGAACGGGATATTTTTTCACTTCTACGCTTTGTGCGGATGTTCTACATCTCACTGTTCTTCCGCGTGGGTACGACTCGGAACACATAAACATACGCACGGGTAGCGTAAATGACTAATCGAAGTAATTTCAAAGATTTTGGGTTGTGCTAAAAAAATGGTTTCTAGCTTTACTATGCAATTTACAAGTATGTTGTCTTCTAACAAAATACTTCTTATTGTATAGGAAATAGATGTATTGAATAAAAAAATATCACATTCATACTAAATAATTGAAGTGTAGCCACTGCGCTGCTCTACGACTGCCGAAATACTAAAGCAAAATGTGAAAGTGTTCCTTTTTCATAACCTTCGTGGCTGGTTAGGAGACGTTCATTACTTAAATATGAAGTCTGCGCTAGGAAAGAACTGTGCATTTGGTAAATTTACTCTGAAAAATCGGCATTATAAGACATCACTTGTATTTGTGTTTATTCCAATAGTAGATTGTTAAAAAGCAAAAGATTTAAATATTGGAATCGAAAATGCTAGAAAATGTTCCGATCGTTTGAGGCAAAAATTGTGGAAATCAATCGAGGAATGACTTAGTTATTAACGTTCAAAACCCAAGCATATTTCGTGACGCTCCAAATGTTTGTACTCGCAACGTGTATCCCTGTATTTAAAACAAAGACGTAGTCCTGCGTCAAAAATTGAACTACTTATACTAATGGAACTTCTTTCAAATTACGATGCGAAACATTTGTGAGTTTTTCTGATGAAATGGCGTATAAATGAATCCTAGAGGGTTTGTCATTCTGTTTAGTCGAACGAGAGTTATAAGCGTTCAAAAACCTTTCAGTTTTGCGTAACGCTCTCATTTTTCAAAATTTTGGAATGCCACCCGGTATAGAAAAGAGAAACGTAGTCCTTCGTTAAAAAATCATCTGTCTGGCGTGCACTAATTAAAACTTATTACTGTGATACAATTACTAAAGTTCATCCCCTTTGATGCAATTTGTTTCACACTGCCTTAGTTGGTACCGCCTTCTTTTGTGCAATAGTATCAGACGCCATTACATACCAGCTCTTAGGGAAGGTCCATTAATTATGTCACGTGGTAGGGGAGGGGTTTGGGCAAACGTGAGGATCCATACAAAATAATTTGAAGGTCCATAAAAAAAATCTGTCAAGGCGGGAGGGGGGGGGGGGAGGGTGTGTTATAAAAAGTCACTTTTTGCGTGACGTATATAATGGACGTTCCCTTAGCAGAAATTTTGACTTGAGTGTAAATAGTAGGTTAAGATAGAAGTAGTTTTTAAGTAGTATTTTTTTCCAATTACAAACCAAAGCAACTCCACCAAGGTGGTATATACTCAAACAATTAAAGGCTGCATCGCTTGTATACTGAAATTCCATGTAAACCCAAACAAAGAGCTGTACTATAAGATCTTGAGAAAAAGAAGAAAAAGAAGAAAAGAAATTTTGACTCAGTCTTACAACAGCCGTGGAGCTGTGCAGTGACTGTTGCAACGCAGCTAGTGGCAGCAAGCATCCTGGAGGGTGCACTGGCGAGCAATCGTTGCCCAGAGAGGCGTTGGTGCAGTTGGCTGTTGGTACCGATGCTCCTGTCAACCTCGCTGCGAGGAACATTCTTGCTGAAGCCTGTAATTTGGCGGGATAAAGCCGTCCGTAAGGATACAAAAATCCTTAAAAGCCCAAGTGGAATCGCAAACTATTTATCCCCCGTCAACTTAACCCGTCCTTTACAGGACGACAAAATCAGTTTATTCATATATATATAGTTTCCTTGTTTGTCTTTCCGTAACGCTCAAGGTTGCTAAACAAGGGTGAGAAGATGGCAACACCAATGTGTATATAAAAGGTGGGCACTTATATAATACTATATAGAAGAACACGAAGGAGGAGAAGAAGAAGAAGACGATTGTCCCGTAAGGAAAAGAGAATGATCTGGAAGGGAAAAGAATGTTCTGGAAGAAGAAAGAATTCGAGTATTTCGGTTGAAGCTCAGAGCACTAATAGAATATGTAACAGTGAACCATGTACTAGGAAAATGTATTGCCTTTGTGTATACAATTGAGGTCCAAAAACGTGAGCTTCCTCACGCTCACATGTTGGTAGTGTTGTAAGAAGGAGATAAGTTCAAAACTTCAGAACGAATTGATGCAGTTGTGTGTGCTGAAATTCCTGAACGTGAACAGAAACTCGTCCTTTTTGAAGCAGTAACGAAGTTCATGATACACGGTCCATGTGGTCCCGTTTGCCCATCAGCACCATATATGGAGAATGGAGAATGTAAGAAGCAATTTCCGAAACAGCTTCAGCCCGAAACAGTAACTAATGCCAACGGCTATCCTTTGTACCGCCGGTGAGATGTTAGTGTAGCGGTTGGAAATCGTGAACTTGACAATCGTTATGTGGTACCGTTTAACAGATATCTTCTGTTGAAATACAATGCCCACATTAACACTGATATTTGTACATCATTGAAAGCAGTAAAGTACATTTATAAATACGTTAATAAAGGATTTGACTGTGCAAACATAGTTGTTGGCGGTGGAGATAATCAGACGATGATATACGACGAAATTACTACTTTCATCAATGCGCGGTACGTGAGCGCGCCGGAGGCAATGTGGCGGTTGTTGGAATTTTCTATGCATGACCGATTACACGCGGTTATTCGCCTGCCAGTTCATCTGCCCAACCAACAGCAAATTATATTTGAGGCGGGGCATGAACAAGAAGCTCTCGATCAAGCTGCGATTCGAAGCACAAAACTTCAAGCTTGGTTCAAGCTGAATCAAGAAGATCCATGTGCTAATCAGTATCTGTACACGGAGATTCCACATTATTATGTATTCCAGCGTGCTATATGGGTTCGACGACAACGTGGAACAAAGACTGTGGCAAGGATGTATACCGTCGGATTGCAAGATATTGAGCGCTTCTGTCTACAATTACTGCTTCTTCACGTGCCTGGTGCTACAAGTTTTGAGTACCTTCGAACCATTAATGGAGTCGAGTATCACACTTTCCATGAAGCGGCATTTAATTTGAACCTTCTGTCGTCAGACGAAGAGTGGGAAAAATGTTTGGATGAAGCGGTAGTTTTTCTCATGCCTTCCCAATTGAGACAAACTTTTGCGCTTATTTGTGTATTTTGTGCTCCAACAAATCCATTAGCTTTGTGGGAAGTACGTTGCTCATATGTGTCTTGATTTTTCCCAGCGGAACGATGAGCGAAATGCTATAAATCTTGCTCTTAACGATCTCAAGGACGTCTTAAGTCAGCACGGATTTAGTTGTTCATTTTTTGGATTGCCAGAACCTACCGTTAATATTTCAAGCGTTGAGTATATCAATACAGAGCAAGAATCCATTGAAGCAGAGCACACAATTTCCACGTTGAATGTTCATCAGCTAGATGTGTTCAGAAAAATAATGAAAAGTATAGATGACGGTGGAAGCTACAAGCTGTTCTACCTAAACGGACCGGGAGGTTCTGGTAAGACATACTTATACAACACGTTAATCAGCTTCTTAAGAAGTCGTGGACAAACTGTACTTGCCTATGCCACTACAGGAATAGCAGCAACCCTCATCAAAGGAGGTCAAACGATTCATCGAGGTTTCAAACTACCAGTGCCTATTACGGAGACGTCTGTGTCGAAGATTCTCCAAAACTCTAAAGAAGCCGAGGACATTAGAAAGGCAGTCCTCATCATAATGAATGAAATAACAATGCTTTCAAAGCACGGACTTCGGTGTATCGATTTGGTCTTACGTGATCTGATGGCCTGCAGCGTTCCATTTGGAGGAAAGGTAACAATATTTTTTATAATTGATTTAATAAAGCTTTTTGATAAACCTTTTTTTTTATCATACAGGTGATAATCATTGGAGGAGATTGGTGACAGACTCTTCCGGTCGTTTCAAATAGTGCACGCGCAGATATTTTTGAAATATGTCTCAAGTCTAGCCCATTATGGTCCTGTTTTGAGATGCTATCTTTGGTATCCAATATGCGAAATGAAGGTGACGCTGATTTCAATCCATGGCTTTTGGACATAGGCATCGGGAATGTACCACAAATTGAAGGGATCCCACATGATGGTGTGCAGATTCCATTAAAAATGTTTGAACAAGGCAGTTTGATTGAAACAGTATTTGAAACAAATATCCACCGCTTAACATCAATGGATTTGTCCAAACGTGTGATGTTGGCGCCTACCAATAAGGATATTCTTAAAATCAACCGAGCTATAATTGATCAGCAGGAGGGAGCTGCTAAAGTTTATTACAGCACAGATTCAATACAAACTGAGGATGTGAACGATGTAAATGTATACCCTGTGGAGTACTTATCCACCCTAAATCCTTAGGCAGTTCCACTTCACGTTTTGTGTTTGAAGCTTGGAACAATCTTAATGCTGCTACGTAACTTAAACCCTAAAAAAGGTTTATGCAATGGGACACGAATGGTAGTCAAAGCCTTTCGTGAATCTTTCATCACGTGTGAGATCATATCTGAATCTCACAGAGGTGATGTAGTGTGTGTCCTCACGAATCAACTTTGCTCCAAGCGATTCAAATTATCCATTCATCCTTAAGAGACGCCAAATTCCGGTTATTCCAGCATTTGCTATGTCAATTAACGAAGCGCAGGGACAAAGGTTTGAGCGTGTGGGTTTTTTACTGAATAGCCCAGTTTTTTCTCATGGACAGTTGTATGTGGCACTTTCACGCTCAAAAAATCCCGAATTCATCAAAATTTGTATCAAGAATACGGAGGGAAAGGCTGCGAAGATAACGATGTTTGGTTTACACGAAGTGTTGTGTTTCAAGAAGTTTTTTCTAACTAGATTGTCTTTATAATAAATGTTAAAGTAAATATATTTTCTTTGGTTCAATAAGAGAATTGATTGTTTTTTAATTTGCGAGTCCCATTTTTTTCAATACACAGCAAAAATGGTTTTGTATTTTACATCAAATTTGCTGCAACCAGTTCAAGGGGTTAATTGTTTAATATCACGTTTTTCGGTATATTTCGATTTTTCAAAAATAGTTTGATCATAGATGAAATTGTATTATCTGATTTCCTGGATTATCGGCATTAAAAACATTTGAAAATGGTACATTTTTTATTGTTATGTGGCTGAAAATAGTGTAAAAATAAAAATGTTAATTCAATTTAAGTTGGTATGTGGCAAAGCCGCATTGAGGATTGAGGAACTGAGGTGGCAGAATGCCACCAAAGTCTCCGAAATCCGAAGTGTAAGCATTGCGTCGATTCAATTCTTAGTAAACGACTGATTCAAACGTTTACCCGGTTTAATGCAAACAGAGGATGTTTTTTTAGTTATGGGCCGACGAGCGTCAGCGAGTTGGACGGCAAGCGTCTGCCCGGTATAATGCAATCGTAGTTTTCTGCAATTACTGTTATTGTGCATTATTAGTACGTAATGTTACCTTCACCTATGATCTTTTATGCACTTAAAACGGTTCGGTGAAATAGTCCGTCATTGACAATAACGATTAAATTACATTTTCAAAGATAAAAATCTTTGAAAATGTAATTTAATCGTGGCTAGCCACGACGGGTCAACTAGTTAACTAAAGAGTTTGTTTGGTTGAATTTTACTATTGTGTTGTTTGTAATTGGACATAACATTCATTAAACGCAGCGTCCCGGAGTATATCACAAAGATCGTTGAACAATTAACGAACAAAATTCTAGAAAGGATAATTTGAGCCGAACTGCGACACGTCAGAGACCGACCATATGGTTGATTTTGTTGTAGTTCCTAGTTGTGCCTAGCAGATTAGTTGCTGGCAGTAGCAAGCAAATAAGACATATTTCTGTTAAGAAAATCATATTGTGGCGCAATAACTGAAGTTCGTCCTCTTTGATGCAATTTGTGTCACATTGACTTAGTTGGTACCGCCTTCTTTCGTGAAATAGCATCCGACGCCATTACCAGCTCTTAGCAGAAAATTTGATTCAGTCTTACGGCAGTCGTAGTGCTGTGCAGAGCCACACTGCTGTAGTAACGCAGTAGGCGAGCGAGCACACTGGAGGGTGCACTGGTGAGCAGTAGTCATCCAGAAAGGTTGGTGCAGTTGGCTGTTTAGGCCGATACAACGTCAACCTCACTGCGAGAAAGAAGGCTGCTTAAGCGGGTTGATGCGAAAAAGCCACCCGTGACAACAAAGGGACGAAAATCATCCCACGTCACCTGCAGTTGACCACCCGCACCGACGAGGAGCTGAACTAAGAATACCAAGAAGAAACCTCAAGTTCAATCGCGAATAATGTTTCTTTACCGTCAACTAAATCCGTTCTTTTCTGGCCGACCAAACCAGTTTGCTTATTAAAGAGTTTGTTTGGTTGAAAATTTCTCTTGTGCTGTTTAAAATTTCAATCATTCGATAATCAAATATTTTTGTGAAAGTGAAATGTCGCAGCATATGAGAGTGACCCTCTCAACCATTGTAGAAAATTCAACCGGGCCGTATCATTATTAAAACCAAACGATCCTTTTCAGGGCCACCAAATGCTATCTATAGAGTTAACAATAGAATTTTCTTACATATTGACTTTCCAATGCTGGTCTATCGTTCAATTAGCACTATTTTGACCTAGACGTCTATCGAAAATAATAAATTTTGAATTCCCAAACAGACCACAACCATCTACAACGCAATAAGGATAATGATCTACAGGTGGTCGATCATATCGACAGAATATGCTCTTATGGTGCATTCTCGCTCCACCATCTCGGAAGGCAAACAGTTCCAGCAGTAAGGTTCGGAAGAAGAAAACTTATAGCACCTCATCTACCGGGTGCTGAAGTATTTTAACCCTATTCTGTCGTTTCCTCCAAAGCGATAAGCATTATGAACAGCTTCGTAAATGACATTTCCGAGCGGATTGAAAGCTGCCCGACTGACTTAAATCAATTGTTGGATGACGTCTCTGGAAATTTAAACCGCCTTTCGATCATGCTGCCGGAAGAGCTAGCCAAACACAAGGTTTCCGAGAGAAGCGAAGCCGTGGCCAAGTAAACCAGCTTCATGACGAAATAAGGTGGAGGCAGTAGCTGTTCCCTTGAACCCAAATTGGCCCTTTTTAGGGCCATCAAAACCACTGGAAAGAGAGTTGACATGTCTTTGGGAGTGCTGGGTTTTGGGGTGGTTGATTGCGAACAATATCTTTCGTGTGCCGAAGCCGTTGTTGTAGAACCCGTATGCAATTGGAGGAGCTGAAACCTGCATCTTGGGTAAAAGTGTCCCAAAATGACTAATAACCCATTTGCACTACAGTGTATATTACGTGACATTTCATACACATTATTTCCACTGAAAGCAATATGTCTGAATATCAAGACAGGCTATATCAAATAATTAAGTTTGTACTGCGAACGTTAAGTGTACGGGAGTTACATTTGAAACGAGACCAATTTCGGCCAATCCTTAAACAATCAAGCGATTTAAATTGCACATTGCTGCGTAGTCCTAGGGCACCTTTGCGCACAACCCCAGTGGGCTGTACTTTATAGTTTTTATTTATTTTTTTGAGTTGTGTTATTGAAAAAAAATTAGTGAAAAGAAATATAATAGAGAAGACAATTTGTGATAAAAAAGCGATGGTGGAAAGTTCAGGGGGGACCCAGGAAGGCCCACCGCTGTGATGGATGGCAGCTCAACGATGCCTGAGTGGATGAATTCTGGTGGATTTGAGCGAACGCAGATTCTGCTGCTACAAGGTGGAGAAGGCAATGAAGAAAAAAAGCTTAATCCCTTCATCGTCAGAAGGTCCATGGCAGATTTCGTCGGTGAAATTGATGGCACGATTACCGAAGGAAATGGTACCCGTTATGTGCTTCGAGTACGTAGCGTCAAGCAAGCACGGAAGCTGTTGGCGTTAATGAAACTGTTTGATGGTACGGCCGTGTCTGTGGTCTCCCATCCCAAACTCAACAGGTGTCGCTGCCTTTTTTTCCTGCCGCGAAACGCAGGAAATGACTGAAGAGGAATGATTAACCGGACTTAAGGAAACAGGTGTCATCGAAGTTAAGAGCATTTTCCGCACTGAAAATGGAAAAAAGATCAATACGCCAACAGTCATCGTCATGCTTGATGGAACAGTGGCCCCGAACACCTCCGAGTCGGCCCATTGCGCATCAAGTCCCGAGTGTACGTTCCTAACCCAACAATATGCTACCGATGCTACAACTATGGCCACACAAAGTTCCGAAGCAAGTCGGAGGCGAAGTGCAGGAACTGCTCTAATGGCCATAATTTGAAGGAGGATTGCTCTGCAACTGCTTTCTGCTTTGCAGCGAGGAAATCACGGACCTTTCAGCCGAAATTGCCCAACTTATATCATGGTGAAAGAAGTTTTGAGACTACGTTACATCAAAGGCATATCTGAAGATGAAGCAATCTGACAAACGCAGGCTGGCGGCAGATCCTAAGCTGCTGTTAGCAGGTTACAATAGTGACTGGAAGTAGCTCGTGAAACCACAAATGAACCACAAAAGTTGATCAAAGAGAAGGACGAAATAATCAATCAGCTCATGGAGACCATTGAGAAGCTGACGCACAGGATCAACGATTTGGAAAGAAAGCAACAGGCCAAAAAGGATAAGAGACGAAACAAGTAGCTTCTGGCCAAGGAAAAAGGTAGCAATTCCGACATATAAACCGACTCCAGCACTTATCCGTCGACATCCGTACAAGCAGCAACTGAACAAATGGCAATGCAGACTTCCTCAAAGGTAAGTGCAACTTCTCTTAGATCAAGCGCTCAAAATGTACACAATCCACCCCCCGATTGCAAAAAAGACCCCCGATAATACCAACAACACCGAAAAACAAACGCAAAGCCCAAACGACTCGACTTTTTATTTACCTCCCAAACAACTAAACCATGGCTTCAACAAACCCAACAAATAACTACCCAAGTAGCAGACAACGATCATAATTAGTTGCAGCAACTTGATTATAACTAACAAAGGCACATTTATGTTTTCTTAACTTAATGGCAACATGTGTGCTACTAGGGTAGTCATTCTCCAATCAACCATCGCACAGTGGGAAAAAAAGTGCTCGAAACGCGAAAGAATTCTATATCTCAGCTCGGAGTGGAACGATTTCGGTAAATGGTGTTTTTATTTGACGAAAAAATTCCAAGGAATCGAATGGACGTGGTCTCATTGACCGCACGGAACTACTTGGTGAGCAAATGAGCTCATTTTACCCTGGTTCCCCTAATATTTTCTTGTTGTTTAGAAATTTCTTTTCTCGGTGTGACTCAAGATCAACAAAATGATGCTAGTACTATGTAAAATTTTTAGGAGAATCAATTGAAATTAGTTTCGTTCACCGCACGGCTCTGTGATTGAAGATATGGATGATTTTACCCTGATTCCCCTGATAATTTCATGTTTTTTCACAATTTGCTTTGCTCGGTGTAACTCAAGATCAACAAATTAATGCTAGTTCTTTGTAAAATTTTCTGGGGAGTCGCTGGAAATTAGTTTCATTTACCGCACGGCTCTGTGAACGTAGATATGGCTGATTTTACCCTGATTCTCCTAATTGTTTGGGGTTCATCATAAATTTCTTTGGTCGGAGTGACTCAAGATCAACAAATTAAGGCTAATCCTTTGTAAAATTTGCTGAAAAATCGATTGAAATTGGTTTTGTTCACCGCACAGCTCTGTGAACGAAGATGTGGTCGATTTTACCCCGATTCCCCTAATATGTTTGTGTTATTCAGAGATTGCTTGGTTCGGTGTGACTCCAGATCTTCAAAATAAAGCTAGTCCTATGTAAAATTGCCTGACAAATTGATTAGAGTTGGTTTCACTAACCGCACAGCTCTGTGAATTAAGATATGGCTGATTTTACCCTAATTTCCCTAGTATTTTTGTATGATTCTGAAATTTATTTGTTCGATGTGTTTTTACAGCAGCAAAATATGACTAGTCCTGTACAAAATTTTCTGGCCAATCGATTAGAATTAGTTTTATCTACCGCACGGCTATGTGAATGAATATATGGCTGATTTTACCCTGATTCCCCTGACATTTTCTTTGTTTTTCAGAAATTTTTGGTTCGGTGTTTTTCTAAAGCAACAAAATACGGTTAGTCCCATGTGAATATCCTGGAGACTTGATTGGAGCTAGTTTCACCACTCTGTGAATAAAGATATGACACATATTACCCTGGTTCCCCAAATTATTTCTTTTTAATTTAGAAATTTCTTTGGTCGGTGTAACTCAATATCAACAAATTAAGGTTAGTCCTATGTAAAACATTTTAGAAAATCGATTGAAGATGATTGCGTTTACCTCACAGCTCTGTGAGGTAGAAAATATGGCTAATTTTACCCAGATTCTCCTAATATTGTTATGTTATTCAGAAATTGCTTTGCTCTGTGTGACTCAAGATCAAGAAAACTATGCTAGTCCTATCTAATCTAATCTAATCTCATACTAACGCAACCAATTCTTGAAAGCATCCTGGAAAATGATGTTTTCTTGAATACATCATTTTTCTTGTCATCGGCCAGGCCAACTGCGTAGTATGTGCCGCAGAGAGGATTCCAAGAAATAGAGCGATTCCAGAAAGATCTAAAATCGCTTTACTACTCTGAATCAAGGGAAGGAAGAAAGCGTGGACCTCCCGTACCAAACGCTTCCATGTTGAGTTATACAGTGTGATAATTTATACCTTATCGTTGGGAGCATAGATGCTAGAAAGATTAGTTTATGCTCCTTTTGCCTGTGAGTGAACTTTTGGTATTTGAACCAAAAGCGTGGCAATAATTGCCAAGGTTATAGCGCCTTATCTCGCTCCATGGGAGGTATGTGGACTAAAACTTACGATGATGGATAAATGTGAAGCTGAAAATAGCATAAAAATATTGTGAAGGGATGTTATAATATAAAATGAGAATAACATGTGTACTATCTGCATGTCTTCTGATTCCATGGATGATCCAAAATTAGATACCGTATAAAGAAATAAAGAATACTTACATTTCTCGTGGTAGGGTAAGACTTCAGCATGCTATCTTACCGCGCTGCTTACATTGCGTTGGTGGGACTGTCTCCTAAGGTATAGCTGCCGAGGTACAGCGTTTCTTACTCAGCCGCTGGTGAACAGACCTCCTTGGTGGACAGACGCTCAGCACGCACCTCCTCAATCTAGCTGAAGTCAGAAGGACAACAGTGCCCAGGCAGCACTACCAGCTAAGTACGCAACCCTTAGCTGGCGGTCTTTGTCATATGCTGACCCGTGGAAGCATGAGGTAGGAACTTGTGAGGACCAGAGCTATGTTGCGGGGACGCACGCTCCATCACAGTTGTCGACTCACCATTTTGCAGCCCGCAAAATCGCCTCACCATAAAAGATCTCGAAACAAGTACAGTATCTGGGGCTACCAATCCCATTTTCATCTCATACCCTTTCAGTTCGTGCTATTTGAAAACAAAAGATTAACGGACAAGGGAAGGTGCATTAATTACGTCACGCAGTAGGGGGGGAGGAGGGTGGGTTTGAGAAAACGTGACGATCCATACAAAAAAATTTGGTCCATACACAAAACGTGAACTCAACCACCTAATTTCTGATGTAGAAAGAGATGTTCAGTCAATGAGACCAAGACTGGCCAAGAGTGGGCAGTAATGTTTGCTTTGCCTAACATCTCAAGAAAACTATGCTAGTCCTATGTAAAATTTTTTGGACAATCGATTGGTGTTGGTTTCCTTTACCGCACGGCTCTTAGAACGAAGATATGGCACATTTTACTCTGATTCCCCCAAATATTTTTAAAATAAAGAAAAAAATCATTATTTGTAAACATGGTACCGCTCAAACGTCATCTAATGAATTTGTTAAAATGCTGTCTCCTGCCTTTTTTATACTGTTCAGGTGCTAACAGCTAACGGCACGAATGAATTCAATGAACTTCTTTGCATTCATCCTGATTGTCCCCGTCTCTTTTACTCACATTTTGACAGTTACCGATAGTACCGTTCCTTGTTATCCCTTTAACTCTTACCGCAAAAAGTAAGGTTAGTTTTCCTTGGATTGGCAATGAATGAATGCACCGAATGAACTGAACGAAATTTTTGAAGTTTAAGAGGTACCGTGTCGTCATATAAAAACACGTTCTAGAAATAAACTTACTTTATGACTTATTATTTCTTAGACCGCTTTTCTCCTTATTCGTGTTTACTTGTTCTCCTCAGTTTGTAATATTTTCATAACTAAAGAAAAATACGCGTAAAAATGAGTGAGCAGGAAACCAGACTGAGAAAAAATGAGCCAAAAGCTGAGTTAACTCTTAAAACGTGTTTTCGTATGACGACACGGCACCACACGACACGGTTGGAGATTACCACCATTAAAATTTAAATCTTTCGTTCTGTTCATTCGGCACAAAAGAGTTTGTTCTGCAAATGTTTCATATTTTTTGGATAGTTTGTTCAAAATGTTTTCAAATCGTGAAGTTGTGGATATTTATTTGAAAAACTGTATTAAACAAAATGTTTTTGATTTTGTTCAGCAAAATGTGCAATTGAAAGAAAATATATTGCATACACGGAAAAAAATCCGTGCCCGGATCCGTGAACTGCAGTCATGAATTCGAGAACAAGCAAAAATACACCGTGAACTGAATCACGTAATCATGAACTAAATCACGTTTTTAGGTAAAAATCCTGAAAACGTGAACTAGTTCACGGTCCGTTTTCATTTTCGTGAACGCTTTTGTTTCTGTGTAGAAGTGTGGATGTATGGATGCGTACATTCAAATTTCATTGAAGAAATGTTTTCCATACAATCGATTTTTTGAACGAAAAGCTGATTGGCTGGATTTGTCGTTCCAGGTAAGTCCGATTTTCCATATAAGAAAATTGATGAAATTTAAGAAGAGGTAACTCAATTTTGTTGATATTGAGTAACACCGAGCAGAGATATTTCTGAATAACTCAAAAATATTAGGGTATTTAGAGAAAATTTAGCCATACCTCCATTAACATAGTAGTGCGGTGAATGAAACCAACTACATTCGATTCTGGAAAAAAAAATTACATAGGACTAGTCTTATTTTGTTGCACACACCCCGCAACACACCGAACAAGTAAATTTCAGAATCACACAAAAATACTAGAGAAATTAGGGTAAAATCAGCCATATCTTAATTCACAGAGCCGTGCGGTTAGTGAAACCAGCTCTAATCAATTTATCAGGCAATTTCACATAGAACTAGCCCTATTTTGCAGTTCTGGAGTCACACCGAACCAAGCAATCTCTGAATAACACAAAAATATTAGGGGAACCGGCGTAAAATCGACCACATCTTCGTTCACAGAGCTGTGCGGTGAACAAAACCAATTTCAATCGACTTTTCAGCAAATTTTACAAAGGACTGGCTTTAATTTGTTGATCTTGAGCAACTCAGATCAAACAAATTTATGATAAACACAAAACTATTAGGGGAATCAGGGTAAAATCAGCCATATCTACGTTAACAGAGCCGGGCGGTAAATATAACTAATTTCAATCGATTCATCAGAAAATTTTACATAGAATTAGCATTATTTTATTGATTTTATTGAGCACTTGTTTTTGTTGTTGTTGTTGTTGTTGTTGTTGTTTTTGTTGTTGTTGTTGTTGTTGTTGTTGTTGTTGTTGTTGTTGTTGTTGTTGTTGTTGTTGTTGTTGTTGTTGTTGTTGTTGTTGTTGTTGTTGTTGTTGTTGTTGTTGTTGTTGTTGTTGTTGTTGTTGTTGTTGTTGTTGTTGTTGTTGTTGTTGTTCTTATTGATATAACTGCACTTCGGAAGGATGTTCTGATTGTTGTCGTTATTGATTTTGTTAATATTTATTTATTTATTTCGTCAAGCAATGTAGACTACATACAATTGTTACAGTGTTCTACTTACATACTATACATTATTTCTGTTGTCTTTTAGACGACATTTTATATGTTCTTTAGACATAGTGATGCCGATGATTTCGCAATGTAAGTTATACTGGCGCATCATTTGATTAATGGGGCCATTTTTGGCATAATTAGTTCTGTATGACTTTTCTAAAAATAATTTCCGTGTTCTAAGATGCCGACTGGGACTATAAAAGTTCAATTGCGAGAGTAGTTCTTCTGATGTTATGCGTTGTGAAATAATGTCATTGACGTAGAAAAGCATTGCAGATTCGCGGCGTTCTTTAAGTGTCTGTAAATTGATAAGCATGCAGCGTGCTTCATAAGAAGGCAGTGGAAATACAGTCCAATTAAATTTCCTTAGGGCATTTAAAAGAAATTGCATTTGGACGGATTCCATGCGTTCGTCGTGTATGGAACAGTACGGGTTCCATACTAGGTTGCAGTATTCCAGAATTTCCCTGACATATGTGAGGTATAATATTAAAATAGTATATGGATCTTGAAAATTGTGACTGAACCTCTTAATGAAGCCCGGCATGCTATTTGCTTTACTTATAATAGTGTTGTAATGTTCTACAAAAGTGAGTTTATAGTCTAGGGTAATGCCTAAGTCCCTTACTATTTTGCAGGTTTCTACTTTTTGGTTTCCTAAAAATATTTCCGTACGAGGTGTTTCGATTTTTCTGCTAAATACTATTGAGTTACATTTTTTCACGTTAAGTTGAAGTAAGCTTTTGCTACACCATGTGTTGAATAAGTTAATTTCGTTCTGGAATTCTTCTGCGTCACTAGAATTGTTTATTTCCATGAAGAGCTACATGTCATCTGCATATATCAGTATTTGGATTTTTTTAAGTATGAAGGAAATGTCGTTTATGTACAAAATAAAAAGAAGTGGGCCTAAATGTGAACCTTGGGGGACCCCCGAGGTGACAGAGATAGGTTCTGAAAGTTTATTTTGAAAGCGAACAATTTGTTCGCGATGCGTTAAATATGACTGCAGCCAATTTAACAGTCCAGGTTCCATTCCAATTGTTTGCAATTTGAAGAATAATAATGGTATGTCGATTCTGTCAAAGGCTTTACTGAAGTCAGTGTAAAGTGCTTCTACGTGCTTGCCATTGTCCATGGCATTCAAAATAAAAGTTACAAATTCAAGAAGATTAGAAGTGATTTAGCGACCTTTGGAAAAGCCGTGCTGTTTGCTTGTAATTTGATTTTTTACTTGCTGAAAAATATTTTCATTCACGAGAGATTCAAAAAGTTTTGGGACGCAAGAGATAATGGCCTGATTTGAAAATCGGAACCAAATAAGAAGATTTCCAGATGGTGGGAAATGTTCCGCTCTTAAGAGACATACTAAAGAGAAGTTCTTAAGGGAGGGCAAGTTCGTCTGAATGGTTCTTTAAAATAACTGGTGCAATACCGTCTGCACACCAAATTTCCAAAATCTTGTTCGGTACTTATTTTGCTGAGTTCGTTCTGTAAAACAGAAATTTTACTGAACATTTTGTAAAATATGACATTTTACTAAATTCCACCAATCAAAAATACAGAATTTCTGTAATTTACAGAAAACTACCGAAAATTTGAAAAAAACACTACCGATCGAAACTGTAAATTGCTGCAGTTCCGCAACACTGTAACAATAATTACAAATGTACTGTAAATTTAATCTTTTGCAAAATATTCTGTAAAAAACCCGCATTAATCCACCGATGGTGAGACTGAACCCTTCTTACACTTCACCAGAATAACGAACTCAAATGTGGCCAATAATGTACTGGATAGATATTTTCATTCGAAATCCCAGGAAGATCCAGGAACATTCGATATGTCATACATTCAGTTTATAAAATTAACTATTTGTCAATCCTGAACGTATTGTTCATCGAAGTGATTAACATATTGCCATTAATAGTTTTTAACAGCCTGTTTATGTTAGTTATATAAAACGGGAAATGACATAAATATTAGAAATTTCATAAAATCAGTCCATGGAATAAATTATTAGACAATCCTAAGCGTCAATTATCGATATGGATTCAAGATGCTTAATAAGTACGTGTTCGTTGAAAATAGTACATGGAGACTTTGTGTAATTTTCGAATATACTCGTTGCAGTTCCAAACCAGACCACTCGAGCCAATCGATGCTGCTCTAATTCTATACAGTCGCATAGTGTGGCTAGTCCGCTGTATGTGCTATACAACGCTCCAGATGCGACACAATAGAATGCAAGCCGCATCGATTGGTGTGATTGGTCTTGTTCGGTTTTGCACTGCAACGAGTATATTGTCATCTCACAATTATGTGCTCTCAGGTATTGTTTTGGTCATATCTCCATGAAGGATTATTCAATCATGATGAAATTTTGACAAGTTATTTGGAGATATCATAGCTTTGGCACCAACAAAACTAAAATCGGTACACAAATAGCTCAGTATGTAATCGGAGACTAAACTGTTTGATTACTATTATAATAGGCCTTCAAGTACTGTTTCGTTCATATCTTCGTAACGAAATGTCAGAATGAATAAAAAATCAATAGCGTTCTATGGAAATGTTGTAGCTTCCATTTGCCGTCAACAGAACTGAAATCGGTTCATAGATGGCTGAGAAACCGATGTGACATTATTTGTAACGCACACACACACATACACACACATACACACACACATACATACACACAGACATGTGCTCAGTTCGTCAAGCTGAGTCGAATGGTATATGATACTCGGACCTGTGGGCCTCGGATAAAAAGTCGAGTTTTCAGGCGATCTTAATACTCTTCTATTGATGTAAGAAGGGTGAAAAGTACCGAACTGATTGTTAATTTATTCTGTGCTGTCAAACACAACTCTTTCCGGCCATTTTGAAGTTGAATGTTGACCAGCTTTGTTGAACTTCGCGGTGCTTTCCGGAACTGTAGCCACATTCGCCAATAAGGGAAATTTTTGGCTTACCCCAGGGATCATCTGATTGCAGCAACGTTTGATGGGAGGTTCGTAAGAAATTTTTAACATCGTTGAAAAATGTATGTAGATACATTGTCTTTCAATTTGCATTATAGATAAGCATGCAGTTTTTTCACATTTGTCCAAATGCTCATTAACACTCAAATAAATCTGAAACTCAAATCTAAATAAATGGAAAATTAACAAGAACTTAAAGGGAATAGTATTAATTCAACTCATTAGTGAAAATTAATGTAAAAATCAAGAAAGATAATCAATAAAAACCCGTTTACAAACGAATCTGTAAATTTTGCTGAGCAACTGTAAATTTATTGCATTGTTTTCGGTAAAAATGTGACAGCTCGCACTACCAATCGTTCAGCAAATTAACATAACATATCGGTAAGTTTTGACAGCTCAGTAGCGAAGTTAAATTTACTGAACGTATTGTAAAGTTAAAAAACTACCGAATCGATCACCGAATGATCTGCTGTTTCATCTTCGGTAAAAAATTACAGTATACTGTAAAAAAAATCTAAGTGTGTGGGCCTAGTCCCTTAGACGCATCCAAGTTTTTTAGTGCATTGAGAATTTCGTGAGGAGGTAATTGATTTACAGATATATTGTTGGAAAATTCAGGAATGAATGCAAAGAAGTCGCGATCACGGTCTTCTTCGGAGAATGTAGTGTATACTTCTTGGAAGAAATCTGCAAAAAGCTTACAGATTTCAGAAGGATTATCACCTACATTTCCGTCAAAATGCATTCTTGGGGGGAAATTGTTATTTTTAAATTTCGTTTTTACACAATTAAAGAAATTCTTAGGACATGATTTGACTTCAGTTTCGACTTTACAATTATATTCTTCATGTGCAGAATTAATGGCCGTGTTAATTTGGTTGCATATGTCATAATAGTTTTGCAAATTTGTGCAAGAGTTTTGCTTTTTATATAATTTGTGTGCTTTTTGTTTTTTGTTCTTTCAATGTTTCAAATGTGGGTTGAACCACACTGGGAATTTATTGTTTTGGGTTCGCCTACTTCTTTTCATTGGTACAGTTTCTGAAATAAGGTACTGAATAATTGAATGAAATTTGCCTACTTCAGTGTTGGCATTTCCTTCAATACTTATTATGTACTACAAACTTTGAAGGATTTTGTTAATATTGCTGAGGTGGTTCATGTTCATTTATATTGTTATCACACTTCCTACGCTTCCTATGGTTGCGGAATTTTTGAGCAGCTTTTTCCTGTTGTCGACGATGCAGTTTACGCAAATAATCTTTATAATCTTCCCATTCTTCTCTCCACACTTTTTTATTATCCAGTAGTCCCCAGCCACAACTTTCTTCTAAGAGCTGATCGTGCTGGAATCTAGCAAAAGCAAGATCTTTGGCCAATTCATCGGCAAGAGTGATTTCATCCCTTGAAGTATTCGTTGCTGGAGGCTGTATACATTGGCGTAACTACTGGGGGTGCCTAGGGGGCCAGGCCCCCTCCAGAGTTCTGTAGCCCCCCCCCCAGGATTTTTTCTCAATATATTTCTTATCTGAAATGAAACACTGTTCATAATCTCTACGGAATTGTAGGGATATTTTTTCCAGAGTAAGTTGTTTCTGTACTTCGCTCCCTTCAGAAATAGTTTGAACGAGTAACATACCCTCTTCGCCACACTTACCCCACTGTACCTTATAGGATGAAAAAGTGGTACATTTATCAAGAAATCCACTTCGCTCGAGAGTTTCCGTATAATAAAATGTTTTCAAATTGGAAATATCTTCCCAACAGCATGGGATCCCAGTTGTGAACAGCAATTTTTGCTAGAACCAAACATATGAAGAGAAAGTATCGATAGGTCCGATAGAGCTCGGCAGGTTATGAAATTTAATAGAAATAGTTTGAAATTGTACGTATGGCTTTTGTCAAGCAGTATTTCGAAGCAAACGCACACACTTTTACCACACATCCCCATGCAGGGTAGGTCACGGATCCGTCACCTTGACTGGCAAAAATGAATGCGCTTGATCGTGCTCAAATACCGCCAAAGACACAGAATGGTTCTAGCGATGAAAAATCTCTGTTTTTACATTCCCTTAAGACCACATGAGTTTTTAAATCCAAAACTTCTCATTTTTACCAGTAGTGTTTTTTCTCGGCGCTGTTTACTTAACAACCTCGGAGAGAAACCCGGTATGGTGTCGTATGCTGATCCTCTAAACAGCATGTTTTGACGGAAACCCCGTCATGGAATAAATACACTACTAATTATGTTTTTTTTTGTTGCGTTTGGTTCGAAATACTGCTTGACAAAAGTCCTACGCCTTAGCTCTAAATAAATCTGAATTCTAATAATTCAATTCTATTAATATTAAAACCTCTAGACTTATATCTAAAATGTAAAATGTCGAGTCTGTTAAGTTGAAATATAGTATTTTAAACGCTTTCTTATGTACGTATTTTTATTTTATTTTATTGTATTCAAGAAAGTATTACAATAATCAATTTAAAGGCTCATTTTAGAATTCACGATATCATTTTATCTTGTACGACCAATTTAGTAGAGTATAGACTCCCCAGATTTATTAAAAGTTTCGAAGTTGAGTTTAGTACCACTAGTAGACTACATAATGGGCCTGTGTGTCAAATTTAATCATATTTCACTTCGCTTTTATTATAACAGTTGTCCTACATTTATTCTTAAGATTTCTAAAAAGAAATTTATTTTCAATCAAAAGGTTCTATTTTTGGCTGAATAGTTCCTATTATACAATGCACTATGGTCCAGATTACGAATTTACGAGGAAACATGCTCCCAGCGCCTAAACTTGAAACTTTACAGAAAAGTGATATTGTACAACATGGTTTGTATTACTAAGGTCCATTTTGTGATGTTAATTAAAATTAGGGTTGTCCCTATTTTCACGGAAATACAAAAACTAACTTTTTTATTTTCAGAAAAAGCCGTTTACACTCTTCAGTAAAATTGTAGCGCAAAAGATTTTATGGAACTTTTATTTGGACATTTTTTTTGTAGCTTGAAAATTGACCGATTTAGAGCAATTTTCCCTTATCAACTTAGGGTGTACCATAAAAAAAAATGTTTTTTTTTGCCCTAACTTTTTTATTTTGATTCCCACCGTAAAGTTGTGTTGCGATGAGTTTAATAACTTTTGAAGACGCGTGCTTTGGTATACAAACTTTGCCGCTAGCTTTAACCAATCAATAGGTATTGAAGTTTTTCTAAAAAAAATACGCCCCTTTGAAACGTTGATTTTTATGATAGGGGCAAACACAAAAAAAAATTAAAGACGTCATTTGAAAGAACAATTTATATTGTTTAACATATGTGAAAACTAGAGATACGTTATTTCTGTATCTTGAGAAAATTACATTTGAATCTGGGATGGTTTTAGAAGAAAAATTTCAATAACTATTGATTGGTTGGACCTTAGTAATACGAATCATGTTGTACAATATCACTTTGCTGTAAAGTATCAAGTTTAGGCGCTGGGAGCATGTTTCCTCGTAAATTCGTAATCTGGACCATAGTGCAATGGTGGCGAAAATATTAAATACATCTACGGTTTTTCATATAAAGTAGTCAAATTTGACATTCTCTATGTCAGCACTCAAAGAATAGATTGAGCTGAAATTTTAACTATAGCTAGACAATAGAACCTGGATTTCAAACTGTGTTGAATTTATAAACTGTGTTTCAAAGATTTCAAAATTACGTCAGAAACATTTAGTTTCTTTACAAAATAGTTTATTTCATAAGAATGAAATATTTTGCCGAAGAATTTATGCTTGTAGAACTTTTCAAATTTAAATTATTTAAAAGCTAAATTTTTGCCAAACCTTCTAACACGGCAAATCTGATGCCCTTTTGAAGACTGTACTTGAAAATTTAAAAATTCAAAACGGTGCATTTGTTATTTTCACCTATACTGTAGCTGTTCACATTCTTATGCCATAGCTTCAAAAACTTTCGAAAAATTTCCATGGATTTTCGATACCCCGGAATACTATTAATGTCAATCAAAATCTTAAATTTAACCTCATATTACCCATGGATGTTTCTTTCGAACTGCCGTGAAGTTCTCAGTTGGTTTTTGATAAAATAATCATCGGAATTCTTCTGCAATTTTTTTTAAATCTCTTAAGAAATTTTCCTTGATATAACTTTTAAATTTTCATTGTTTTTTTCATAGAATTCTACTTTAAAACAACCTTGGTTGATGATTTGCGCCCAGAACATTCTAAAAGTTATTTAATAAGAAACTTAAATCGAATTCCATTGAATGGTTGAAAAATATCCACATTGTGGAAACTGAAAAAAATCTCTGCATTTTGAAATTACTGTTTTTTTTTATTCAGTTTAATTAGAGAAGTAAAATTGCTAAGTAAAGAAGTGATTGCATTTTAATTTTGTGTAACAATTGATTTACAGAATTCCGTACAATCTGGACAAATAAACAAGAGTAAATATGAAAAACTAAGAGATAGGGAGGTATATCCTAATACTTCAGATATTTTTTTTCAAGAAAACAAACTCGTGGAGCAGGTTTCAGGTTTTTCCATTATTTTTTAGTTCATTTTGATAGTTATTTTAAAAAAATATTGAAACCCCTGACCACGGTTTATTAGGGACACCATGCCCCAGGTTTATTAAGATTTTTCTACAAGGAGCAACTTTAAGCTAATAGCTGCATATCAAAACGCTTAATTTTTCTTCTTAACTTTTCGCTTAACTTCTCAGCCATGAGACGCATGAAAACATGACTGAGAAGTACCATGACGCAGAACCAATTTACAAATCTGGCAAATTTAAGTATTGAGAACGGAGTTGTGAAGGAATCAATATCAACCGACATAATTATGAAGATTTAAAACGCGTTATCCAAATAAATCTAAATTTTAATATAAATTTAAAATGTTCATTGACTCAATGTTGTTCTATGAAGTTTCAAGATTTGTAGTTGAAACTTGACTCTATATAGATTAAGGACTATTCTCCGCCTCGGATGAGTTGAGGCGCCTCAAGAAAATCGAGTAAGGTGACTACAGTAACCTCGTGTGAGTCCATTCTCCATTTGATCCAGACGGAATTATACGAGGTATATATTCCCCCACTCGATTCTCTGAAGGCATCTCGACTCACCGAGGCGCAGAATTGACCTAATTATTCGATTAAACCTGTCTTAATTTATCAATTAAAATAACATGTTCCCAATAATTACGCTACTTTCGTCGGTCTTTTCAATATTCTTATAAACGAAAAAAATCCTTCGCGCAGGCCCCCTCCAGGCCCCCTCCAGACTAATTGTCTAGCTCCGCCAATGGCTGTATAGCTGAAACAGTACTCGACAAATGTTTAATTTCTTCTATGATTTCCGAGGTAAGAAAACTCGGTACTGCTTTTGCAGCAACTTCAATAAGGCTTAGATTCATCGCCTTGATTTGGTCTTCCAGTTTTGAGAAGCCATGACCAACATCGAACGCAATTTTGCTGGCGAGCGCCCGTTGTACACTTGAATCAAGTGCGTCGTGGTTGCATTTTTCGCGTAATTGTGGATATTGGCCAGAGTTTTGTGGGTCATGTGATGTGTTTTTAATTGAACGATATTATTTTTTTAATGGGTCGTTTTTGAGTTTTTATATGCAAAAGTATGTTTGCCTTTTTCATGGTGATACTTTTTATAACACCCTTGTATTATGTTACAGCTGCATAGTCTGAACAACGCGTTACGAGCAAAAAACGGATCGTGTTCCATCTTACAAGCCTTTCCTATACGCAATGCAAAAAAAAATTGCTAATCGGAAAAATTAAAGTAAAAAAAAGTTAATTGAAATTACTTTGACCCATCAAACCTGTGTTTGATTATCCAGTGATGGAACATAAACTTGTAGGTAGTACATTATTTGTACAATGACTACATATTTGTCATAGGCTTATAGAAAGCTGTCAGACATCATAGATTCCTGTCAGGTGTCTTGCTGCCTTTAATCAATATTTGGTCATTATAAAATTATTATTTTTTAGTTTTTATTTTTATTTTCCGTCGGCCTATTTCCTCACATGGTGACAATCACCAACGCAAGGTAGACGACCCCACCACCTGGACCCTACCTAACGACTCATGACTATGAACCAGGACCAACGGCTTTACTTCCCTTCCGAAGGAAGACGTGACCAGATTTTTTCGTCTAAGAAAAACTACCGACGTCGACTAGGATTGAACTCATACCCACCGAGGTGCGAAGTAGCAGTCACGCTTACCACTACACCACCGACGCCAGCTAATATAAAATGATTGTACTACAAACTTTGAAGGTGAATAATCTATATCTAGAAGAATTTGGATTTATTCTATATGCATTCAATTGTATTAAAGGTAATTCTATTGCAATAAACATGTATTCAGTTAAACAAAAAGGGCATAATCGTACTCAAAGCATATTCAAAGGCTTTCACTCCTGCTTAAGCGTATTTAAAATGATAAAATATAATTATTATATACTTAACTGAAGAGTATTCAAATGTTATCAATCCGTACTTATTGGTACTGAAGGTATGGAAAAGTATTTCTAAAATATTTTGACTACCAGTTGGGTATTTGAATGTACTAGAAGTACAGCACCAGAAGGTGTAATACAAGAAATCAATCGTTACTCAATGGTAATAAAAAGTAATCAACATGTATTTAATTGTACTTAAATTATTTATATTGTATTTATTATGTATTTTTAACTACCAATTGCAAAGGAGTTCGGGCAATACTAAGCGGGGCTCATGGGTACCCGTGCTACTACGGACCGGTCATCCTCGATTCGCAAGTGCTGCAGAAATGTTACGAATACAACGTGCCCACAAAGGGAATTATAAAGCTCAGATCTGACTCCACGATGCTCAGCACATGACCAAATAATGTGATCTGCGTCCTGATAACCTTGTCCACATTCACAGAGATTGCTGTCACTCAGTCCAACCCGATATAAATGAGCGTTTAAAGAATAATGATTGGACATGAGTGTGAGTCCAGTGCATGCAACCTAACGCGATACGAAGACACCGATACTGAATACGTTCCAGTTTAATGAAGTGCGACCGAGCCGCTGACTGAAAACAAAAACTACCGTATTCCATAACCGACAAAATCGTTGTCCGGTACAACATTAGAAGATCTTGTGGATGAGCTCCCCACCAGGTCCCGGTAATTGCGCAGAGAAAATTGATCCTTGGCTGGCACTTTCGCTTCACATACTCAATATGGGATCTCCAGGTGCACTTTGAATCGAACCAGACCCCAAGATATTTAAATGACATAGAATGAGTTATCGGCTTACCCCAAATTTGAAGCTTCGGTTGTGCTGGGTTATGCTTCCTAGAAAAAACTACCAACTCAGTTTTCTCCGTAGAGAACTCGATACCTAGCTCTAGAGCCCAAGTAGACAAATTGTCTAAGGTATCCTGTAAGGGTCCTTGCAGATCGACCCCATTGGGTCCCGTGACAGACACTACGCCGTCATCTGCAAGTTGTCTCAACGTACAGTTGTCACCTAGACAACCGTCAATGTCTTTGACATAAAAATTATACAAAAGGGGGCTTAAGCATGATCCCATGTAGCTAAATCGAAAAGCTGTAGAGGTTCCATGAGAGAAGCTCATATGTTTCTCTGACAGCAAATTGTACAAAAAATTACTCATTGATGGTGAAAAGCCACAAGCGTGGAGTTTATCTGAAAGAATTTCAACAGATACTGAATCAAAAGCCCCTCTTTATGTCCAAGAATACAGAAGCCATTTGCTCTTTTTTAGCAAAAGCTAACTGAATATCTGTGGAAAGCAACGCGAGACAGTCGTTCGTTCCCTTACCCCTACGGAAACCATATGGAGTATCTGAAAGCAGGTTGTTCGTCTCAACCCGTTTGTTCAGGCGGAAGAGGATCATTTTCTCCAACAACTTTCGAATACAGGATAACATCGCGATGGGTCGATAGGAGGTGTGGTCGGACGCGGGCTTACCAGGTTTTTGAATGGCAATAACTCTCACCCGTCTCCAATCATCCGGTACAGTGTTGAGTTCCAGAAACTGATTAAACAAGTTCAACATGCGCCTCTTCGCGACGTCTGGGAGGTTCTTGAGCAAGTTGAACTTGATCCTGTCCACCCCTGGAGCCGTATTGCCACACGAAAGGAGTGCGAGAGAGAGTTCTACCATTGAAAAGGGTTGGCTGATCTCATCTATCGAATTCGTTGTTTCGCGAGGAATCATCCGTGCCGGCACAGAATCTGGACAAATTTTTCGCGCGAACTTGAGGATCCATTCCAACCTTCGCGCCGTGTTCCAAAGAGTACTCATCGACGTTTCGCGCGATAGCCCGTTCACGAATGTTCGCCAGTAACCACGTTTCTTGGCCTTGATGAGGCTCTTAAGTTCGCGTTCGAGAGCCGTGTATACTTCGAAGTGCTCAGGCACACGTCTACGGAAAACTTTAAACGCGTCGGACTTTTTACGGTAAACCTCGGTGCATTGCTGATTCCACTATGGAGAAGGAGGTTTCCTGCGAGATGACGTTCCTGGAACAGGTCGAGTTTGAGCTTGAAGCGCGCTGTCTAAGATCAGGTTGGAGAGGAAGTTATACTCTTCCAGCGGTGGAAGCCTTTCTACCGTCGTAACGGCTTCATCTACTGCTGTCCTAAACTTGGTCTAATCGATGTGACGAGTAAGATCATACGTGACGTTGACAGACTTCGACGGATTGAACCCGGTGGTAACCGAAATTTTTATGGGCAAATGATCACTACCGTGGGGATCTTGAATCACATTCCATGTGCAATCCAACGATAATGAATTCGAACAAAGTGTGAGGTCTAATCTACTGCCAACTGAGGATGTACCAGCCAAACGTGTAACTTCTCCATTGTTAAGTACTGTCATATTGAAGTTGTCACAGAGGTCATATATCAAAGAAAACCGGTTGTCATCGTACAGCTCTCCCCAGCCTGTACCGTGAGAGTTAAAATCTCCCATGACCAACCGCGGAGCAGGAAGAACCGAACAAATATCTAAAACTTGTTTCTGGTTTATTGAGGCTCTAGGAGCTCTAGGAACCTGGAATTGAAGGAAAATTCACTCTATAGAAGGAGTAGCACTTTTTGATCCCCAAAAGTACTCCTCCTCCTCGCGAATCCTCACGATCAAGACGAATAATATTGCAATCATGAAACGGAAGATTGATTTCGGAAGAGAGCCATGTTTCACAAAGAGCGAATGCATCACAACCGGTAGTGTGAGCTAAAAATTTGAATGATTCCAATTTAGGAATCAAACTTCGACAATTCCACTGTAGAACAGTGATCAAATCCCCGACCTCATTTGGAAAATTATCCATCGAAGGAAATGATAGCTGCAAGGAGGGGCCACTTTAATGTTAATTGCTTCAAAAAAGTCTTCACTGTTGGAAGCATTGCCAAAACAATGCTTTTGAGAGGGTCAGAAATTTCAAGGTACTTAAAGATACCTTCGGCAATGTCATCAAATGAGAACAGCCCACTAGAGGAGGGGGCTTCTGTTCTTAAAATTGGGGTTTCAGGGGTTTTGGATGTCCCCGGGAGAGATGGAAAGTCCTGGGTGTAGTTAGTACTACGGAAACCAGGAGGACCAGGAGTTTCCTTTTTTCCACCTTTCCTTGAAATGGGCAAACTGGTTTTGGGCTCCGGCTCAGCAACTTTCCGTTGGCGAACGCGTCTTCGCTTCCTTGAAGCACTTTCCGGAAAACTGACTGATGTTCCCTCTTCAACCAAGTCAAAGTTAGACTCGTCATCTGACAGAGGAGCAAAGGGATTTGTATTGGCATTGGGTGATGGTGAGGCTTTTTTCACCATTTCGGCGAAAGAAGAACCTAGAACGCCTAGAACGCTTTTTAAGTGAGCGTTCTAATTTTTCCCCGCGTTGCTTGTACGCCGGGCACGACGAGAGAGCATGAGGAGGAGTACCCTTACAGAAAGCGCATTTTGGTGTGCTGTCTGCGCACGCGCCATCCTCATGTTTCTCCCCGCAGTTGGAGCAGCGTGCCTTATTGCCGCAGTGGGAGATCGTATGTCCCATCTGCTGGCATTTTTGGCAGATCATGACCCGTGGTTCAAACAAGCGCACAGGTAGTCGAAGTTTTCCCAACTCGACGTATTGAGGGAGGGCTGAACAAGAGAAGGTCACGCGAAACGAATCTGACGGAGTGAGCTTCTTTTCACCCTTAGTAATCGATACTGTGCCTAGTTTTCTCACATCCAGTATCTTCACTGGAGAAAACAGGGGGTTCTTAAATCGACCAACCCCCTGCTTCATCAGGATCTCATGGGTCAGACTTGAATCGGTGACCACACCTTCAATTTCAATACCCCGAGCTGGGATATACAGCCGATACTCAAGGTTAAAAAGCTGAGAGACAGCAATCTCATTGGCCTGCTTAAGGTTGGAAACGACGACCCGAAGTTTATTGGGCCTCACTTTGATTATCTCGGTCACGGCCGAGAATCGCTTCGTCAGATCATTGCTGATCTGATAAATGTTCAGAGGTTTCGTTTTGGGCTGAAAATAAACAACCCAAGGACCAGCTGAATCAGCTGGATAGGCTCGCGATCGGGTAACCTTATGAGATACCTCATTATTCGGCGGCAAATATAAATCATCTTCCAACGATTCATCCATGCTTCGCCCGTGGGAGCTTAAAGAGCTCAACCACAAACGCAAATAATAAAAATTATATACCCCGATTCAAAACTGAACACACAATACTCAACACAATTACAATACAATTATACCAGAAGATGGAGATACACAAAAAACTTATCTTTTATGTATTATTGATTTGCTGCTGCCGGGCGACGAATGTGCTGCTATTGCCGACCAACGATGTGTGGCCGCGTGAATCGGCTAGGTGTGGAGCTCAGCGATGATGAAATTGATGACGATGATGATGACTCTGGTCGGTGGTGGTTGACAGATGAACGATTGCACGCTACACACAATGGACTGCTGGTGTGCGTGCAATGTGCAGATGCGGAATAATATGGCTATTAGATTGCAAATTGCAATTAATAGCGTCGTAACACTGTTCAAATCACAACGCTCTCTTCTTCAGAAAAAACTCGATGAGGACACTATCGAGAGAAAAAAAGCTGAACTTAACCATGAAACCACGCGCGAAAAACTTCAAAAGCAACGGGGCACGGACATAACGAACTGCACAGTTCGCTAGCTCACTGGACAATGAAAAAAAAAAAATCATACGTTAAAACCTTACTATTCACATGAACAAACTGACAATGATTTAATGAGAAAACCGTAGGCCCAATGTAGGGAATATTTTTATTTTCAATGTTCCCAACTTTGCCCTATTTTTTTTTTTTTTTTAATTTGATTCCTTTATTTGTCGATGAGCCTTTGACTCTTAGTGACTTACTTAAAGTAAAAAATATAGACAAACAGTTTGCTATTACGTTGAGGCAAAAGATAAAATATTAAGGTGTCGAATATCGTCATATTTTATGAACAAACTAATCACAAATTACTTTATCATAAGTATAACAAAATTGACAAGATTATTCGTGGCACTCATTACTTAAAAGCACTGTTTTCAGTTTAAATTTAAAACTATTTTGAGGGAGAACTTTCAGATCTTACTGAAGATCGTTATACAAACTTATTGCTTTGGTAAATGCAGAGTTCTGTCCATATGTGTCGTGCTCTGTCGGGTGGATATTAGACGGTCCCATCCTGTGGTGCGATGATTATGTTGTTCGTGAAATCGATTAATTGTTGTATTTGTATGAATATCATGGTTTAAGATTCGGTGGACATGCATGCAAGCTGACCTTGTATTCATAACGTAAAAAAAATGTTGTTATTGGTGAAATTTTCAATAAATATGTCTTAGTTTCGGTTGTATATTTTTCCAGTAGTCGATTGTAATTACAATACATTTTAGGAGAATTTATCCGGCGAAGGTGCTCTGTTACGAGTCCGTCAGTCTTTCTTCCGTCTACAATCTCGAGACGGGATGAACATATAGTACTCGGCATTGTAGCCGACGTCGCTAGCAATTTAATTTGCAATTTTATATGTAGACGCAGTATCACACAGTTTGTTTCGGTTGAACTGATGAAATTTTTTCCCCAGATAACGACTCGTCAAGGGCTTCCACTTTCTGCTGAAAGTAGACAACTCAAGAAAATGCAGAAGCTGGCTGGAAACAGAGCGTCCACAAAACATATATGGAAGGCAAAACTCTCACCATTTTATTTTCCATGAAAAAATAAATTCAGGAGACAAACAAAAATATACTTTTTGCCCTTACCCTGCTGATGTGTTTGAAATTTTCTTTGCCGGCGTGGCTCTTTCTGCTATGGTTCGCAAACAAGGCACCGGTTGCTGACCGGCGGTGGATGGAGCGTTGACCTTCCTTCTTGCGATGATGATTATGGTGTTACCGATTTTTCCTCGGGTGTTTAACGTGGGTAATGACTGGTAGATGGATAGAACATACGTTGGACTTGGCCGTTAATGTCTGCATCGCTTAAGGAACGCTCGGTTGAATTTCGGCGGTTCAATAATGTTCACTATTTTTCTGTACACGTCTATCGCCGTCTGATGTATAGCTGGTTGATGAGAAAAAATAGCGTAATGTATTAGATGAGGTCGTCCATATTTGGAGAATTTATCGATAAATGTGAGAAAAATTATTTCATACAGTCCGTTTTGAGCGGTTCTTCGTTCACTATTCATTGCTCCACAAAACTATATTATTCAAGGGCCCCCTATCGCTGTCAACCACATATATATGCACCATAGCTCTCATAATTTTGACATTTTTGGACATCTGACATTTTTGGGCATCTGACAATTGAAATATAAGTACCATTATTTGAAAAGAGCGAATCTATTTTTTTAAACAATGGCTTTCACAGTCAATTTCTCTTGAACAAAAGGTCACACATACAAACTTACACATACAGCTTTTTAAGAAAGAGTAGTATTTCCTCTATTAGCTGATATTCAGGTTGAAGGAATTTATTCAACTTGCGATGAAATCATAGACCACGTGTTTGATTGCAAAAGCCTTGATGAAATGTTGTCCCATCAAAACAAATTGATCAATGCCAAGGCACAACAGGCATGACAGAACGAATCAAACTTCTCTTTCACACTCGCTTTGCATCCGTCCCGACGTGCACATATGTAGGAAAGTGATAGAAATAACAGCTTGATGCATTCATCCTAACCATATATTTATCACACATTCATGTGTGCTTCAGCGAAATCCTCAATCATTGCCCCCCTGATATTATTAGCATTCATAACGTCCGAACGTGACGCAGGTATGCTGTGGAGAAACAAAAAAGAACTGAAGAGCGAAGAGAGTAGTGAGACTCTCACAGTGAGAGTCTAGTAAAAATATTAATTCTAGAGACGTTTTTTTTTTTTTTGTGTTAGTGGATCTGCCAATGAACTACCGACGGTTTTTGTATGAGTGAGGCTTTGTATCGATGCTGTCCTCCATTCAGTTTTGGCATGTTGCACAATTGTCAAGTTACTTGGTGCCGATCAAGTTGACACTGTGATTTACGGGTGGTTTTTCAGTTTTTCTTCCTCTGAATCGTGACAAGTGAATTCCATAAACATGGACATTAGAACTTTCTTTCCGGCAAAAACAAAGGCATCGAAAACAGGTGAGTTTAATTTTAGCTGATGGTGGCTGTTTAATTTACCGGTGCGTCTTAGATAAAACCAACAACGATGCAGAATCGATCTTAGCGGCAGCAGAAGAAAAACCCAGAGATACGCTTGCGTACTCTTCCTCTCAAGATGGGGCGTACTGCAAATTTTGCGCTCTCTTTGCAACATCAATCGGTCAGCAAGGTATTTAAGGTGGAAAGCTTGTTAAACAAGCTTATAGTCAGTGGAAAAATGCCAAGGAAGATTTCCGCCACCACGAGAGTGCAAAATACCATTCTTTTTGTGTAGAAAAGGCAGGATTGTTTGTGGCTACGTTTTCTGAGTCGATCGTTAGTATTGATAAGGCTCTCGATGATGGAAGGCGAGCTGAAGAGGAGAAGAATAGAGAGCCTTTTCAACCGATTATTCACACGGCTATGTTCCTGGCACGGCGTGGACTAGCTTCCAGGGGTCATCGGGATACTGGCACAATTCAGTTAAATGAAGGTTTGACAAAGGAAGAGGGTAACTTTAGGCCTCTTCTGAAGTTTCGAGTTGAGTCTGGAGATAACGTTTTGCGAAGTAATTTGGAGAATTCTGCCAAAAATGCGAAGTTTATAAGATGGAAATCGCAGAATGATATAATCCAGGCGTTCAATAGCATAGTTTTGCGAAAACTTGTTGATCGTGTCAACAGGTCTAAATATTTTACCGTTTTGTGCGCTGAAACGACTGACATATCGAATGTGTGTCAACTTTCATTGTGTGTAAGGTTTGTCGAGAATAATTATGTTTAACTATAAATTAGAAGAAAAATTAGTAATCTCCATTTAATTCCAACTACCTTTGCTTATCTTCGACAGATACGCGTATTTCGTCTACAATGTGCAGACTTCTTCAGTGTCTCGTACTAATAACTCGACTCGAGTTATTAGTACGAGACACTGAAGATGTCTGCACATTGTAGACGAAATACGCGTATCTGTCGAAGATAAGCAAAGGTAGTTGGAATTAAATGGAGATTACTAATTTTTCTTCTAATTTATAGTTACAAGTATTCCACTAAACAGCTCAAACCCTCTAGGATTCATAATTATGTTTGTGAAGAGTTCCTGCAGTTTATTCCAGTCACTGACACTACAGGGAAAGGTTTAGCCGATGTAATTTGTCAAGCATTGATTGATTTTAGACTTAAAACGAAGTACCTCGTTGGTCAGGGATACGACAGTGCACGAGCTATGCGTGGGCAAGGAAAAGACGTCCAAGCTTTAGTGCGAGAGCTTTACCCAAAGGCGCTGTATGTCCATTGTTGCTCTCACGTTTTAAATCTTTCAATCTCCGAGGGTTGTTCAGTTCCTGCAATCCAAAACTGCATGGGAGTGATCGAGAGCGTTTACAATTTTTTTAATTCACCAAAAAGAGCAAACGTTATAAAAATAGAAACTGACAAGATTGAGAAAAGTGGTCCAATGGCAGAGAAGTTTAAAAGAATGTGTCCTACGCGCTGGGTTTAACGTCATGACTCGGTAAAAACGTTCAAAGACCTCTTGCATCCTATTTTTGCTGCTCTGGAAATAATTAAGACGTGGACGGACAAGAAAGCCTCGACGGATGCTTCAGTAGTTCAGGCGTTCATTGAAAAACCTGAATTTTTGGTCAGCCTTTGTGTAACACACCATATTTTTTTCGATAACTCGTCCGCTGAGTGTTTATTTGCAAAAAGAAAACCTTGGTTTGGCAGAAGCAATGAACGCAGCAAGGATAACCAAAAAGGCACTGGGTGAAATGCAAGAAGATGCAGAAAATGCTTTCCATAAAATCTTTTCTGAAGCGAGTGCACTCTGTGAATCTCTTGATGTGTCCCTTACAAAACCCAGAAGAGCTGGACGTCAGAAAGAGAACAAAAAATAGGAGACTCCCGAAGAGTTCTATAAAATCGAAATCTTCTTACCTTTCCTGGAAAATACCTTGCAAGCTTTGGAGGAGAAGTTTGTCAAACATGCTGACATGTTGGCACCTTTTCAGCAGCTACTGGATGCAGCATCTGATCCATCGAAAATCTCCGGATCTGCTCACCATTTAGCCGAATTTTACGACCTTCAGAGCACAGAAATTCTTGGAGAAGCAATTCTTTGGTTGTCGGTACTCACGGAGTGGGCTGAAGCCCTAAACGTATGCAACGTTGATTTGCTTCCAACCATACATACACTGCTAACAATAATGGCGAAACTCCCTGTTACGACTTGCTGTGCTGAATGAACGTTTTCGTCTTTGAAGAATTTGAAGACATATTTGAGAAATAGTACAGGAGAAGAACGGTTGAACGGTATCGCGCTTATGTATATCCACGAAAATGTTGCTGTCACAGAAGAGGAAGTTTTGGAAGAACTGTCGAACAAACCAAGAAGGTTGAAAATTTGAATCATTGTCTTAAGCTTAAAAATTATATCGTTGTATGTTTGAAATATTAAATAAACTTGAGTTATAAAACTCAAATTTTGATGCAACTATTTTTCCAAAACATGTTACCTTCAAGCTTACAACCTCCCCCACAACCAATTTCTGGTTGCGCTACTGTTCTGAAGTATTTTAACTCCTCTTGGTATCACCCGGAAGACATGGAATTTCCAAATGTCAAATTGATGCTTTGCTCATTCGAAAAATAAATCAGTGGGGTTGTGTACAAGACACGACCGGTTGACGTAGACTACGTTAAACCAAGTGATGCATTATAATGTCAGGGAAATTCTGTGTGGCTATTATTAGTGTTAAAAGAGTTTAGTGTTAAAAGAATTTAGATAGAAGCAGTTTAAGTCACAATATGACGGGTGCGGCTCTTAGGGACATTCGACCAGCGTTTTGAAGCCAGTATGTAAGAAAATTCTACTGTACGCTCTTGAGATATTATTTAGTGGCCCTGAAAAGGGCCGTTTGGTTCTATGAAGTCAGTTTGTGGGAAAATTTTCTTGTACACTCTTTATAAATCTTTGGTTGCCCTGAAAAGGGCCTTTTGGTTCAAATGATGACACGGCCACGGTTGCACGTTTTACGATGGACTATCTTTAAGGCCTAGAAGATAGTTGAGGATCTGTTAGGGAATATAAAATTATTAAATTAATGATAGTTTTGCTCATTCTTATAATCATAATCGCTTGACATTACGAAATTTTTATTCGTCAAAAATCACAATCGTTGGACGGTGGTTAAAAAAAAATGCAAAATATTGAGGGCATTGCAAACGGAGGTCACGAACGAAGATTAAAGCGGCAGAATCTTCATCACGACTAGTTGTTTGATCACAGTTTAAATCCAAGTTGAGATAAAGGTACTTCTTCATGAAATCAATGAAGGGAAGTTTCTCTAACTTTGGAACAATGATGTTAAAATTGTCAGTCGCAATAACTGGCATACCTTTTCTGAGGTATTTCACCAGGTTGCGGGCAATAAAATATTTAATCTGTTTGATTGTGAGACCTGGCAAAAACATATATAAAGTGTTGAACATATAGGGTACATGTCCCTTGACTCAGTCGATTATGTAGGGCACGATTACAATTTTAACTATAACTCATACAATAATTTAGCTAGAAACGATATTCAACTAGTTACACCTTTGATAAGACACGCTTAACAAGGCGTTTGCTGTATTGGACCATGAAAAGTCACCAACTAACATTATTGAGTCGAAAACTTTCGATGTATATGGATATCATTAAGGATTCTTGTTCGAACCAATTTCAGTAAAGTTTATTTATTTCATCGCTCCGGGCATTTATTTATATTATCGCTCCGGGCATTCGGCTATATTCGGTATACTATACGGAATATAAAGCTACTTTATAACATCTAAATGGCTTTCTCATGTGATCAATCGGCCATTCCATTTCAAAACATTAAAATTCCCACTATATTCATTTAGTTATATAGGTGTTGATATGAATAAGCCCTTCGAAAAATACACAACCGCTCACTCTTACTTTTCCATTGAAAACTTTTATATTCTACATTTTAGTATGTGATGAATACATTAGGCCATAGTTGGAAATATAAGGTTAAATGCGTACCTAAAATATGGCCTATGGTTTTCTTGTGAATTTATTATTCATGTTTCTGTGTGAATATCAGGTAAATTAGTGAATCCATTATGGCTTAAACGTTATGGATATCGAAATATGTATAAATATATTAGATCTCGCAGAAGAGCGTGAGTTTTATAAAATATCATTATTCATTGCAATGGGTATGGGAGAAAAGGTTGGTTAATAACTATATGATAAATTCTTATAAATATAAAATAAACACCTGAGATAATAATCACGCATTGAAACATGTTTAGCGCAATATTTGTATCGATATCAAGTGTAGGTTCGTATGATGTAAAATGATTACAATAAATACTATGTTGAAATTTATTAAGGCAGGGAGCGATAACAAAGAGAGATATTCAATTGCCATGATGGCATGCACTTTGTCAAATTGATTTAAATTTAATAAATATCAATTTCCTTCCTCGAGTTGAAGGACCTTCTCCAGCGTCCCAAATAGTTGTTGGCAACGCATTACCTCTTGCTGCTTTCAATTTCGCCCGATAACTACGAGCTCGGCATCGGTGCATGGTCGTTTCGGAGGATTTCCCGTATGTTCGCTCTTGATGCGCTTCCTGAATCTGCGCAAGCGTTCTGGATCAAATCGGCATTCTCACTTTCACTATGTTTCTCAAAAAGTTTTTCTTCCTAGCGGTAGGACTCTATCCAACGCGAATCGTTAAGGACATACACGACCGAGTCCTTTCTCAATATAAATTATAGGTTAGAATTATTTCCACTTCAAGTGTTAGAAACTGAAAATCACAACTAGGGTAAGGGGATGTAATGTTAGCCTAGCTCTTTCATTCGGCCTATGTATCAAATGTGTCATTAATTTAGCGATAATCAACAAAATCATGTTGCTATTAGCATGATAGATGTAATTCAAAGCAATTAAGACAATATCAATCATCTTATAGTTTTTCACTTCCGCGTAATTTTCGATTTCTTGAACTTTCGGGGCATCATGATATCACTGGTTATACTGAAAAGATGATCTACATGATTTCAAGTGATCTAAATTTGGCTTAATTGAATCGATAAAGCAAGTAATGCAGTTTGGATTGCAGAACATAGTTACACGTTACAAAATAACTGTTCACATCTACCTTCTCTTCTATCTTCTATCTATATATATAAAAATGAAATGCTGCCCGTTCGTGACAGCATAACTCACGAACGACTCGATGGAATTACTTGATTTCTTTTTCATTTGATTCGTCTTAAATTTCAACAGGTTTTTAAAATAAAAAATGTAAGAAATTTTTTCGGGAAAGTAAAAAAAATCATTTAAATTAAATTTTCACTTTGTATGGAAATATCATAATAGAAAACAACAACACCATCCATCGAGTTGGAAGGAGAAACCGTTGGAAAATTTTATAATGGCGTCTTAATTAACAAAAAAAGGACGAGAGAGGAGCAAATCTCTCATTGTTATTTAGGACTTTTCGAAAAATTATGCGAAAAACGATAATACACTGGAGTCGTTTATTATGCGAGTTTTTGTTTACGTGGTGTTCAGAATTCACGCGAGGAGATACTGTTCACTTAGATTTTGTCATTAACGCGTTTAAATAATCACTTTTGTTGCTTTTTACGAGGTTTTCGTAAATTACGGGTTTGTACGTGAATTCTAGGAGCTATTCAGTTGTTTTTAAGGATTTTTTTTCAGCGCACTCATTCCTGCGTAAAAAGCAACCTCACCCAAGTAACATTGCCAAAACCATCCAGCTTTACTAAGTTTTATTAAAATTTTATGAAAGCCACCAGAAATCAATTCGGTTTTATTATGGCCGCAAGAGATGCCAATAGGTTTCAAATTTAAGTCAGGTTTATAAGAACCTACACAGCTTTTTTACAACAATCTTAAAACCTTAACTTCTAAAATTTTATCCCTATCAAAGTTTTTATTTTGACTTTGTAAAATCATAAAATGCTGTTTTGAAATACCGTTTTAGGACTCATTCATATTATCTTATTATGGTCAGTTGAAAAAGCATTTTAAAACCATTTTGCTTCCAGTAAATGCATTAAACGGCTAATTGGCAATTTGAAAAGCTTCCAAGCGACCAGATAGTTTTATAGTAACCATTGCTAAAACTGTGATTTCTTGCAATCGCCATATTGGAATGAATGAAATAATTGAAATTTGAAAAAAAACACTAATTTTTAAATGTCATACAATTGAACTGAGAAAGCCGGGAGGAGTGCTATACGGCTGGAATAGAAGTGAAATTCTAGGGTTTTTTTTTCATTAGGGCGAATTTACAATTGAGAGATTCTCTCCGGGATCGCTCTTTTCCATTCATGCGCTCATTGGTGTCTGGATCAGAAAGTGATTCTAAACATATTCTGCAGAGCATCCAGAGTTATAATGGTTGTTTTCAAATGACTTCGTTTGGGGCAACGAACATAATAAGAGAACAGTTCATGCCAACACCTATGGTAATATCTATAATGTTCTATAAGTTTTCTTGGACAATAAACCTTACCTTACAGCAGCACATTTTGATTAAATCATCACACAACAGTAAAAAATTAACTCTAAATAAATGGAATTAATACTTATTGCAAATAAACTTTTTCATTTATAACTCCTTCTCCAATTTTCCATTAAGTAATTTAATTATGGGCAGGACAACGTCTGCCGGGCCAGCTAGTATATATATAAAAATGAAATGCTGTCCGTTCGTGACCGCATAACTCACGAACGACTCGATGGATTTATTTGATTTCTTTTTTATTTGATTCGTCTTGGTTCTCAACAGGTTTATATGAAGAAAAACTTGGAAAATTTTACTAAAAAATGAGAATAAATCATAAAAATCATATTGTAATATTGTTTGGGAATATCATAATATGCTAGACAGCAAGACCATCTTTCGATTTGTAAGGACAAACCGGTGGAAACTATTATAATGGTTTCGCAACTAACTAAACACAAAGAACGAGAGAGGAAAGAATCACTGATTGTTACTTAGGACCTTTTGAGAAGATGTACAAAAAATGATAATACACTAGAGTCGCTTATTTCGGAATTTTTCACGGGGTTGTCGGAATTTGACGCGGTTTTCGTCATTTTTTTTTAACGAGTTCATATATTTGTACAGGCTCAATCGAATCAACTTTACAGAGCCAAGTTTTCATGTTTATATACATCAGTTATCTTAGAACTAAGGTTAAGGGGATAGAACCGATTACTCGCGGTCGTCTCGAGGTTAATAGGAATAACAATTTTTAGGATGGGAAAATTGGGGTGGAAATTTAGAACAAAGCATAAGGAACAATGGTTTTCTTATATCTACAACTTCAAATTACAATTTATTAATTGAACCTTTTTAATTAAAAAAAAAATCACTCACTCACACACACACAATCACACTCACACACACACAACCACACTCACACACTGGCGCACACATTCCTCAAAAATTTAACCTAAACAAGTAAGTTAATCAAACTACAATCTAAGGCTAATGTTAGTCAAAAACACATAAATGAGTTTCAGAAACTCCAGATCGCGCGCAGCCAAAATGCTCCGAATCGGTACATTGGGTTGTCTACCTCGAGCCCTAAGGGAATCATAAAGCTCAGATCTGACTCCACGATGCTCAGCACAAGACCAAATAACGTGATCTGCGTCCTGGTAACCTTGTCCGCATTCACAGAGATTGCTGTCTCCCAGCCCAACACGGAACAAATGAGCGTTTAAAGAATAATGATTGGACATGAGGCGAGACATCACACGAATGAAGTCTCGACCCACATCCAATCCCCTGAACCAATATTTCTTAGACACCTTTGGAGTGATAGAATGTAGCCATCGTCCGAAGTCTCCTCTACTCCATTTATGCTGCCAGCTATCGAGTGATATCTGACGAAAAATATAGAAAAATTCGTTGAAGACGATTTGTCGGTCATAAATATCGCCTTCCATAGCGCCCGCCCTTGCAAGCTCCGCTTTCTCATTGTCAAGAATCGAACAATGAGAAGGGACCCACACAAAAGTGATAATAAAAGAACGTGAAGATAAAGCACTTAGAAGACCTCGTATTTTCATAAGAAAATAGGAGGTGTGCTTTACCGGCTTCAAGGAGCGAATAGCCTCTATAGAACTAAGACTATCCGTGAAAATAAAGTATTGATCCGGTGTAAAAGAGGCAACAGTTTCTAAAGAAAAATGAATTGCTGCCAATTCCGCGACAAAAACAGAACAAGGTGTTTGAAGTTTACGAGCGACGCTATAATTTTCATTGTATTCACCAAAGCCAGCGGAGTCCTCTATCAAAGACCCGTCAGTGAAAAACGTTTTAGTGGAATCAACTTGGCCAAACTTTGCAGCAAATATCACCGGAGCAATCATAGGACGATGATGCTCTGGGATTCCACGAAGCTCCTGTTTCATGGATAAATCAAAATAAACCGAATTTCCGAAATCGGAGAAGCAAACACGATTGGAAATGTTCGGCGAAGGGCTGACATCCTGTGTTATGTACAAATGGTACAAGGTCATGAAGCGGGTTTGAGGATTCAACTCAAGGAGCTTCTCAAAATTTTCGATCACCTGGGGGTTCATAACTTCACACCTGATGAGGAGCCGGAAAGATAACTCTGTAAACCGATCTGAGAGTGGCAACATGCCAGCCAGCACTTCAAGACTCATCGTGTGAGTCGAGTGCATGCAACCTAACGCGATACGAAGACACCTATACTGAATACGTTCCAGTTTAATGAAGTGCGACCGAGCCGCTGACTGAAAACAAAAACTACCGTATTCCATAACCGACAAAATCGTTGTCTGATACAACGTTAGAAGATCTTGCGGATGCGCTCCCCACCAGGTCCCGGTAATTGAGCATTAAAAAATGACCCTTGGCTGGCATTTCCACTTCAGGTACTCAATGTGAGATCTCCGGGTGCACCTTGAATCAAACCACACCCCAAGATATTTAAATGACATGCAATGAGTTATCGGTGTACCCAAAATTTGAAGTTTCGGTTGTGCAGGGTTATGCTTCTTAGAAAAAACGAAAAGGTGAGATATGTCAGTGACATATCTGCAAAGTCGACGTAGGACTGCTTGTTGATGTGGAGGAATTGTAATAGAATAAATAAATATCTACTATATTTTGTTCAGTCTAAAGACTCATCAAACCATCTGTCATTAGTTTTAGTTTTCCACGAAAATTAATATAGTCAACTCTTTATAACTCTTGAAGTGGCCCTTAAAAGGGCCATTTGGTATTCAGTTATTCGCTGTTCCTGGAGTGATCCGAGTAGAACCGGTAATTGTCGAGTATAAGATGATGATTTGGTAGACAGTCGAATGGGTGGTCGTTGTTATTGGTTCTGTTCCATGGAAGAAAAGCATATAATATTAGTCTTTAGGTGTTTTAGGAGCGTTAATACTGTGTATGAAAATCTTGAATTCAACTCTTTAGAACTCCTTAAGTGGCCCTGAAAAGGGCCGTTTGGTATTTTGTCGTTTGTTGTTTATGGTCCGAGTAGTACAGACACTGGTCCAGTGCTAGGTGATGGTTGGTTGTCGAATGGGTAGATGTTGTCATTCCAGTTCATGTTCCACAATATCTGCTACCTGTCGATTTAATGGTTCGGGTGCTTCGAATGCGAGTACAGACAACATAGGTCTTTGATACGAAAAATATGAACAATAACGTCTGCACTCTACGCCGATATTTTTAACAAACGTTAAATCTATACAAGAACCACCAAGTGTGGTTGCTTTATTACGAAGGTTTGCTAAAGTAAATTTTAAATGTGTTTGCATAAAATCTAGAAAATCTATGTTTTCATGTTTGGAAACGTCAATGTTAAAGTCTCCAGTCAACACAACTGGCGTATCTTGCGCAGCATACTTGAACAACTTGCAAATCAAGAACAATTTTAAATTCTTGGTAGTTGTTCCTGGTGAAATGTACACCACAACAAACAGAACTTCAGTGTCCATTACTGATATATTAGCTGCACAAATGTCCCGACGTTATCGACAATGCTGAACATCTCGTCATGATGTTCACTGAGCTGTTGGATTTTTGGGTAGCAGCTATAGTGGTAGCCCTGTCCTGCTGGTATATTGCTACACCACCTGCTCTCAAGTTGCAGCGTTTGAACTGAACGATGCAGTGGTAGCCTTCAATATCGACTAAGGAGTCATTGTCTAGCCAAGTCTCACTCAGTGCGAGGAATTCCACGCTTGTCAAAATCCGATCTGAGGCGATATCCATCACGTGAGCGTTCAAACTTTGAACATTGATGCTCATCAACGTGGTGGCAGAACCCTTGCTTTCCAAAACTTGGTATAGTTTATCCCCAAGTGTTTGTAATCGATGGTTTTGCGACTTATGAACAGTTAACGCACAGGCACTGACCACCGGAAACTGTATCCGCTTGCATTTAATAATGCCACTCAACTTTATACTAGCCGAGCGTTTGGAGATGGGAGTCCAATCCTCTTGTAGGATTCCAGGTCTGGCGAAAACGGCAGGTCTTGCTTTAATCCTAAATGCAGCACCTATCGCCGCATTCTCGAACTTAAACCACAACTTTACGATCTGCTGCCAAGAATCGTCTTCGTCCTGTTCGAGGTATTTCAGCTCGCCGATTCACTACACCATCTTCGACATCATTTTCATTACTCGGTTAGCTCATAAGATATTAATAAAACGAACACTTTCTTAGGCAAAATGTTTTGTTCGCCCTGAAAGGGGCGGGTTTTATTAATTGTCGGGGGAACGCGATCGAAATTTGTTTCTCGGTCTGAAATGGCCCTAGGCTGGTCGTGGCAGCCTGATATGGCCTGAATATTTGACAGGAATGGGTCAGCTGCTTTTTATGCCAGCTGCTGCTGGGCACTGCTGGGTACCGAGAGCTGCTGCTGCCAAAGCTGGGTACCGAGAGCTGCTGCTGCCAAAGCTGGGTGCTGCCACGACCAACTGGGCACTGCTGGGTACTGATAGGTGCTATGGTACCGCCAGCTGCTGCTGGGTACCCAGAGCTGCTACTGCCACAGCTGGGTACTACCTAGCCGGGTGCTGCCTAGCGGGATATTGCCACCTGCAACTTCTCCCACCGGGAGATCCGCGCAGCTCCAATACTGCCGAAAGAATGAGGCATTAGTTCTACTCGCTGATCTCGTTGTCCGCTCTGCTGTTTGCTGATTGGTTAATACGCTCCACGTATCACGTGATGTGGTATTTTGGCGCGAGTGTGATATTCTTTATTTCCCGCTCATTTCTTCTACTGGTGATTCATATCGAAATGAATATGAAAACAATTTATATGTATATATGATAATTAATATATATATATATATATATATATATATATATATATATATATATATATATATATATATATATATATATATATATAATTTTATTGAATATTCTAATAATAATAAGAATTATTGTTATTATTTTAATAATAATGAAAATTATTATTAGAAGAGTTTAAATCAGTAAAGATATTATCTTTCAAATGTCTTTACACATAGCTAGAATATCATGAGAATTTAATTTATTTCTTCTATATTCTGTTTCTTCTCTACAATAAATTAAATAAACTCTTTAGTTGGGAAAATTGTGTTGAAAAGGACCCTTTTTATTATTTGTCGGGGAGAGGGGGGGGTCTTCTCGAGTAGCAAGATGGACTGAATTTTCTCCGGCCTCTTGGAGTAATGTCATGTTTATGTAACGCCATGTAGTGAAAATGTCGATTAGATCAAGATAAAATATTAATTTAACAAACTCTCTTATTGGGAAAATTGTTTTGGTCGCCCAGAAAGAACAGGTTGTATTAATTATCGGGGGGAACATAGGGATCAAATTGGCTTCTCGGTCTTCTCAAGTAGCAGGGTGGCCTGAATGATTGGCGAGTAATCACCCTGTGAAATTGTCAGAACAGAGAAATTCGGGATTTACATATAAATAAGCAGCATCAGCTTCGGCCACTTTATCCGCTCTTGAAGTAACGCGAAGTAACATTACAACCATGCGTTTTAATGAAAATGTCGATTATCTTATGATAAAATAATATTTTAACAAACTCGTTAATTGGTAACATTGTTTTGTTCGCCCTGAAAAGGACGGGTGTTTATTTAATTGTCGCGGGGCAACATGGTACACGTTCGAAATGTGCTTCTCGGTCTTCTCAAGTAGAGATGGCCTGAATTTTCTCCGGGCTCTTGAAGTAACACCATGTTGAAGTAACGCCATGTAGTGAAAATGTCGATTTGCATATTGTTTTGGTCACCCTGAAAAGAACGGGTTGTATCAATTGTCGGGGGAACATGGTACGCGATCAAATTTGCTTCTCGGTCTTCTCAAGTAGCAGGATGGCCTGAATAATTGGTAGGAAACCACCCTAAGAAATTGTCAGAACAGAAAAAATCAGGATTTACATATAGATTGACGCAGCTCGGCCATTTTATCCGGGCTCTTCAAGCTACGCCATGTTGAGACGGTGCCTTGTGATGCTATTTTCATTACTCGATTAGCTCATAAGATATTAATAAAACAAACTCTTTAATTTGGCAAATTGTTTTGTTCGCCCTGAAAAGGGCGGGTTTCATCAATTGTCGGGGGAACGCGATCGAAATTTGTATGTATGGCCTGAATATATGACAGGAATCCACTGTATGTACTGTCATCGTCAGCTGCTTTTTAAGTCACGACCACTTGGTTTAGGGGGATGGATGTGGGTCGAGACGTCATTCGTGTCATATCTTGCCTCATGTCCAATAATTATTCTTTGAACGCTCATTTATACCGGGTTGGGCTGAGCGACAGCAATCTCTGTGAGTGTGGACAAGGATATCAGTACGCAGATCACGTTATTTGGTCTTGCGCTGAACATCGTGGAGTCAGATCGGGGCTCTATGATTCCCTTCCGGCTCGAGGTAGACAACCCAATGTGCCAATTCGAGATATTTTTTCTGTACGTGTTTGGGAGTACATGAAACTCATATATGTGTTTTTGACTAACATTAGCTCTAGATTGTAGTTAGTTTAACCTGTATGTTTAGTTTAAGTTTTTTTTCTGTGTTTTTTTTCTTTTTCAAAAAATGTTCAAGTCAAAAGAAAACCATAAGTTGTATAGTTATAAGTGTTTCAATAATTTAGAATTTAAATTTAATGTGTTATGTGAACCATACTTTAAATTTCCACCCTCTTTCCCATCCGTAATTTGTAATTCCTATCAACCTCGAGACGGCCGCGCTTAATCGGTTTTATCCCCCTAACTTTAGTTTTAAGATAAATGATGTATAAAAAACATGAAAATTTGGCTCTGTAAAGTTGATTCGATTGAGCCTGTACAAATAAGTGCTTAATTAAAAAAAAAAGTCACGACAGGCTGGGAACTGCTGGCTACCAACCACCAGCTGCTGCTGCCACGACCAGGTGGGCATTACTTCTACCAATGCTGGGCATTGCTGGGTACCGAGTGATGCAGCACCGGGAGATCCGCGCAGCTCCAATGCTGCCGAACGAATGAGGCATTTGTTCGGAAATGTGTCTTTTATCATGGCATCGGGTATCATTGCATGAACAAAAGGGGGTATCAACTAAAGCAATGTGAATCAAATTCATTAAAAGGGGAGGGGCATCTGATGTTTCGCCAAACACTAGCGTGAAACAGAATCTACCTCTCGAGAACAAAGAATAAGAAGAAGAAGACGATGGGAGGCGTCTCTTGCTTAGATTTGAAAACTGTGCTAGGAAATTTGGTTAATTTACTCTGCGAATCGAAATTATAAGACATCACCTTACATTTACGTTATTTTTAATAAGTTAATGTTAAAAATCAATTAACTTGATTACTAAAACTGATACGTAGAATTATTTCCAATCGATGGGTGCAAACGATATGAAAATCGTTTATGCAATGACTTAGTTATTATCGCTCAAAATATCCAAAACGACCCGTAACGCGGTCGATTTCAGAAATTTTAGAACGGCGCCCCAGTATAGAAATGAAAGACGTAGTCCTACGTCAAAACTACCAACTCAGTTTTCTCCGTCGAGAATTCGATACCTAGCTCTAGAGCCCAAGCAGACAAATTGTCTAAGGTATCCTGTAAGGGTCCTTGCAGATCGACCCCATTGGGTCCCGTGATAGACACTACGCCGTCATCTGCAAGTTGTCTCAACGTACAGTTGTCACCTAGACAACCGTCAATGTCTTTGACATAAAAACTATACAAAAGAGGGCTTAAACATGATCCCTGGGGGAGACCCATGTAGCTGAATCGAAAAGCTGTAGAGGTTCCATGAGAGAAGCTCATATGTTTCTCTGACAGCAAATTGTACAAAAAATTGTTCATTAATGGTAAAAACCACAAGCGTGGAGTTTATCTGAGAGAACCTCAACAGATACTGAATCAAAAGCTCCCTTGATATCCATCAAGGATCATTTTCTCCAACAACTTTCAAATACAGGATAACATCGCGATGGGTCGATAGGAGTTGTGGTCGGACGCGGGCTTACCAGGTTTTTGAATGGCAATAACTCTCACCCGTCTCCAATCATCCGGTACAATGTTGTGTTCCAGACACTGATTAAACAAGTTCAACATGCGCCTCTTAGCGACGTCTGGGAGGTTCTTGAGCAAGTTGAACTTGATCCTATCAGCCCCTGGAGCCGTATTGCCACACGAAAGGAGTGCGAGAGAGAGTTCTATCATTGAAAAGGGTTGGCTAATCTCATCTATCGAATTCGTTGTTTCGCGAGAAAACATTTGTGCTGGCACAGAATCTGGACAAACTTTTCACGCGAACTTGAGGATCCATTGGTCCGAGTACTCCTCGTTCTCGTTGTTCGTAATTCTGTTACGCAATCTTCGCGCCGTATTCCAAAGGGTACTCATCGACGTTTCGCGCGATAGCCCGTCCACGAATTGTCGCCAGTAACCACGTTTCTTGGCCTTGATGAGGCTCTTAAATTCTCGTTCGAGAGCCGTGTACCTTTCAAAGTGCTCAGGTGTTCCACGTCTACGAAAAACTTTGAAAGAGTCAGACTTTTTGCGGTAAACCTCGGTGCATTGCTGATCCCACCATGGGGAAGGAGGTTTCCTGCGAAATTACGTTCCTGGAACTGGTCGAGTTTGAGCTTGAAGCGCGCTTTCCAAAATCAGGTTGGAGAGGAAGTTATATTCCTCCAGTGGTGGAAGCCCTTCAACCGTTGTTACGGCTTCATCTTCTGCTGTCTTGAACCTTGTCCAATCGATATTACGAGTTAGATCATACGTGACGTTGATGGATTCCGGCGGAGTGAGCCCGGTGGCAACCGAAATTTTTATGGGCAAATGATCACTACCGTGGGGATCCTGGATCACATTCCACGTGCAGTCCAACGATAATGAATTCGAGCAAAGTGTGAGGTCTAACCTACTACCAAGTGAGGATGGACCAGCCAGGCGTGTAACTTCTCCATTGTTGAGAACTGTCATATTGAAGTTGTCACAGAGGTCATATATCAAAAAAGACCGGTTGTCATCGTACAGTTCTCCCCAGCCTGTACCGTGAGAGTTAAAATCTCCCATGACCAACCGTGGAGCAGGCAGAACCGAACAAATATCTGAAAGTTGTTTTCGGTTAATTGGTGCTCTAGGAGGAATGTACACAGAAGCAATGCAAAGGCTTTTAATTTTAATAACAGCCTGACATGCGACAACCTCAATACCTGGAATTGGAGGAAAATTCATTCTAAAGAAGGAGCAGCACTTTTTGATCCCCAAAAGTACTCCACCTCCTCGTTAATCCTCCCGATCAAGCCGAATAATATTGAAATCATGAATCGGAAGATCGATTTCGGGCGAAAGCCATGTTTCACAAAGAGCAAATGCATCACAACCGATATTGTGAGCTAAAAATTTAAATGAATCCAATTTAGGAACAAGACTTCGACAATTCCACTGCAGAACAGTGATCAAATCCCCGACCTCTTTTGGCAAATTATCCATCGAAGGAAATGATAGCTGCAAGAAGGGGCCACTTTAATGTTAATTTCTTCAAAAAAGTTTTCACAGTGGGAAGTATTGCCATAACAATGCTCTTGAGAGAGTCAGAAATTTCGAGGTATTTGAAAATACTTTCCACAATGTCATCAAATGAGAACAGCCCAGATGAAGAGGGGGCTTCTGTTCTTAAAATTGGGGCTTCAGGGATTTTGGATGTCCCCAGGAGAGATTGGAAATCCTGTCTGTAGTTGGCACAACGAAAACCAGGAGGAATCGGATTAACCTTCTTCTCACTGCTCTTTAAATTGGACATGTTGGCTTGGGGCTTCTGTTCAGCTACTTTCCCTGCTCGGATGCGTCTTCGCTTCCGTGGAGCACCTCCCGGAAAACTAAAGGATGTTCCCTCCTCAACCAAATTCGAATTAGACTCGTCATCTGACAGAGGAGCGAAAGGATTTGTATTGGTATCAGGTGGCGAAGCTTTCTTAAGCATTTCTGCAAAAGATTGCCTTGAACGTTGTTTCAGAGAACATTCCAATTTTTCCCCGCGTTGTTTATACGCCGGGCACGACGAGAGAGCATGAAGAGGAGTTCCCTTGCAAAAAACGCATTTTAGTGTATTATCTGCACAGGGACCAGCCTCATGTTTCTCCCCGCAAGTTGAGCAGCGCGCCTTATTACCGCAATGGGAGGCCGTATGCCCCATCTGCTGGCAGTTTTGACAAATCATTACCCGAGGTACAAACAACCGCACAGGTAGCCGAAGTTTGTCCAGTTCTAAAAAGTTAGGAAGGGCAGAGCCAGAAAAGGTTACCCGAAACAAGTCTGTGGGGGTAACTTTTTTCTTACCCTCGCTGTGCGATATTTTCACTAATTTTCTCACTTCCAGTATCTGAACTGGGGGGAGCAGAGGGTTCTTTAATCGGCCAACCGCCCGCTTCTCCAAAATTTCAGGACACAGACTCACCTCTGTGACCACTCCTACAACCTCCACATCACGAGCTGGAATATAAACTCGATATTCGAGTGTAAAATGCTGGGCAGCAGCAATCTCATTAGCCTATTTCGGGCTAGAGACGACAACACGGAGTTTATTAAGTTTTACTTTTGTGATCTCTGTCACGGCTGAAAATCGCTTCGTCTGATCAGTAGTGATTTGGTACACGTTCAAAGGTTTCATTTTGGGCTGAAAGTAGACAACCCATGGACCGACCGAGTTCATTAGATACGATCGCGGTCTGAATATTTTCTGTGCCTCCCCATCATCGGGTGGCAAAGGTACTTTTTCAGACAGACCGTCCATGTCGAAGAAACCTCTTCCACATGCACGATTTGCCTTACTCGTGGGAGCGTTGAACGCTCCCAACAATTTAAATCACACAACACAAACAAAGAACACACAAATAGAGCTAAACTCTAGTGGAATGAGGGACAAGGGAAAAAACTTAACTAATATTACTGATCTGTTGCTGCTGCTGCTGCTGCTACTGCTGTTGATGCTGCTACTGCTGCTGACGCACCGTATGCGCGAACGTCGCACTTCTATGCGGGGAGCGAGGAGCGGTGCGCTGATGCGATCGCCTTCGGGTGCACTCGCTCAACGCTGTCGGATGACCGATGGCGATGTAGTAGTGTATCGCTGGTTATCGTCACCACGCGGAGATGAAGCGAAATTAAGCGGGTAGATAATTCGTCGGCAAGCAATGCTTGATTTTCCTATTTCACTGGAAAACCACACTGCCTTCTTAGAAAAACAACTCACTTTTAACTATAAATTAGAAGAAAAAATAGTAATCTCCATTTAATTCCAACTACCTTTGCTTATCTTCGACAGATACGCGTATTTCGTCTACAATGTGCAGACTTCTTCAGTGTCTCGTACTAATAACTCGAGTTATTAGTACGAGACACTGAAGAAGTCTGCACATTGTAGACGAAATACGCGTATCTGTCGAAGATAAGCAAAGGTAGTTGGAATTAATTGGAGATTACTAATTTTTCTTCTAATTTATAGTTACAAGTATTCCACTAAATAGCTCAAACCCTCTAGGATTCAACTCACTTTTATTCTACTCACTGTGTAACCAAATATTCCTGGGCCCTTTTTTTTTAAGCCATAAGCCACCCATGAAAATCAATACCATAATAATGTAGGGAAAAGTTTCTCTAAACGATGATGCTATAGATTGCGTGTGTAGCCTATGGCTTGCGAGAAAAAAGGCTCAAAAGTATGTGTTTACAAATGTTGATTAACCCTATTCTATTGTTGGTCAAGAATTGGAATGAAGGTCAATGGAAAGTGAAGGTATTAGTTTATGTCTTTTGTGTTGAACTGACAGATGTGTAATTACGTTTTTGTTTACATGAGTATCGTTCGCTGTGTGATAAATAGTGCACCAGGAAGGTGAAATCGACGATATTACTAGAATTTAAAAAAACACAAACTAAGTTTCGATTTCAGTTAATTTCAATTAGTATTGTTGTACAATGCCTCCAACTAGACAGAATAATATCGGTCGGCTGCTAGCTCAGTAAACTCTCGAATGAGACAACGCGACGATCAGCGTGCAACTCAAACTGAATTGGATCAACAACGGATTTCACGGATTTAAAGAGTTTAAAAATTAGTAAATTATGAAATTGTGAAAGCGTCTTTGGTCAAATTTACCAAAAAGCGAATTCAATGTTGCCACCGACGGACGCAGACCATCAATTTCTACAGATTTATTTCAAGGGAGATTAACTAAGCAACATTATTCCACCATGAAGCGGGACAATGGATTGATTCAAATGTTCAAGACTACTCTAGATCGAATGCTTGCGATTCGATCTAATACCATAGACTAACTCTATGATCAGTAGGTCCCGAACAAATACGATTTTTTGCTTGGCTCAGTCAGTACTAGTACATCGGTCCCAAGCTTAATAATATGCCCCTAATAATGAACTCACACGAACACACTCTCAAATATTCTGTCAAAAGAACACAGCAAATCAAAACAAAGGCGCAAATATGTACAGCAAGGTGGTAGCTTCAAGGTGTACCTCAGACCAAGGGGTTCTCCAACAGTGAATCAATTTCAAATCCCAAGTTGCATATTGATTGTTGCTAATACCTTCTTTAATTTTCCATTAAGTTGTTTAATTGTAAGCAGGACAACGTCTGCCGGGTCAGCTAGTAGCTAAAATAACAATGATTTTACAAGAAAATCGTAGACCCAATGTTGGGTACATCTTTTTTTGTATGTTCCCAACTATGGCCTGTTGTATCAATAACGTAGAAAAAAGGTTGTTATTGGTAAAATTTCAAGTAAAAATGCATGAATTTGCGGTGGCTGAAGATGAAGTGGCTCATCTAAACACAAATCAAAGAGACAAAATCAATGTATAGTGAATTATAATGTTTCATTATTGAATGACTGATAAATCATATTTGAACACCATTGAAGTGTTACGAGGCAGTTTTACTTTAGTTTGTGTTGTGAAATGTTGTATTAAGTAAATCCAGTACATCTTACAATGCCTTAATTCATAAAATAAGAAATAAAAAAACGAACAAAGACTGCATTTAATAATAAATCCATCGAATGAGACGAAGTTGCATCCACGAATAGACCAAATTTGGTGCTTAAAGACCGACATTAAATCCACATCCCTCGAAAGTTTATGGCATTATAAAAATAGTTGTGTAACTTTTCGTGATACATACTACCAAATGTCTTACCAAACTTATCTTTGCAAGTGTATAACTAGTTGAACCTCGCTTACAGCTTAAAAACTTTATGAGTTATAATGAAAAATGTGATCGCTGGTTGCATAATAAGCTGAGTCAAGGGATACATACCCTATATCAAAACAAAAAGTGTTCAAATTGCTAACCAAAGGATGCTCCAAAGGAGCAAGCATTTACCAAAAATATCATGCATGAAGTCTCGATAGTATTTGAGATTTGTGCTCAGCAAAACGCGAAGTGAGAGGGACTCGGTCGTGTATGTCCTTAACACAACAGAACAACAGTTTATAACACACTGCTAATTGGAATTTACAGAGAATGTTGGTTTGGAATATCATGTTCGAGATCGAAAATGGTGTCCGTGATAGGGAATTTATGTGGTTTAAGGTATGCGAAGAAGGGAAAACAAGTTTTGCTAATACCTTTGGCTGCCAATCGACAATTTGAAACGAAAATCCCAATCAAACAAACTCTCAAGCTGAGAATTTCAAATTGACGGTAGCAAAGATGGATTTGTTTCTGGTAGCATTTTTCAGTGAAAATAAATCAAAGCACCGGCAGGCTTTGATGTATTTTCACTTATTTTATGGATCTGCTGCATAGCACACTGTTGCCTAGTAACGACTTGGCAAAATCCAATATGACTGCCAATCGACCGAAATGTAAGATAAACTCTTACTCAAATAACTCTCTTAGAAATTGAATTGATTTATTGCTTCATCGCGGGATGCGCCAACCAGCTAGGAAAATTTTTCACCGACGGATAATTGTCCTGCTCGCCTTTCATGGAGGCTCTCCCGCAAACAGTAGCGTTTTTGCAGTCGTGACGAAAAAATCGGCACTAGATTGAATGGCGCACAAACCGAACGAAATATTAATTTAATTCTTACATAAATAACTCTCTAAACTGGATCGGTTGTCCTCAAAAGGACGGATTATATATTAGTGGGTTGCGCCAACCAGCTGGATAAAATTTTCCCGACGGCTCGCCCTCTATGCAGGCGTTTTTGCAGTTGCGGCGAACGAATCGGCACCACAAACCAAACGAAATAAAAGTTTAATTCTTGTTCAAACAATTCTTTTAATTAAATTGGTTGTCCTCAAAAGGACAGATTATCAATTTAAGGATTGCGCCCTCCGACGGCTCACCCTTCATCGAGCAACGACTAAATCTAAAATTAGTTCTTTATTAAACAACTCTTTTATTTAAATTTATTGTCCTCAAAAGGATAGATTATTTTCACCTACTGCTGCTCGCCCCCAAGGACACTTTCCCCCAAACAGCAGCGTTTTCGAAGTCGCGGCGAAACAATTGCCATGATGATGTAAGATGGCGGCTTGCACAAACCGACGCGATTGTGCGCCCCCATAATCCGCCATTTTACCTCAACGCGACGATCGCTGTTTGGGAGAACCTTGATACTTACCACCACCAGCTGCTACGTGACCACCAGCTGTTACGGTTTTTCGTGACGGTCGCAATATTTTAGATTTTCATTTGACACCCTACCCTTGCCGTAAGACGTAGTCTACGTCAAAAACTAGGTGTCTTTGAAATTCTACACATGTGTAATGTTTATACCAAACGGGAAGAACCCTCAGTGAATAAATTATAACACTTACACATACAGGCATTACCCAAAGAACTTTATATGGAAATAAATGATTTTTACTCACGTAAAAGCATCCTGTGTGAACTATTCCGGGTGGGAATTTTGCGGTGGAGATACAAAATCGAAGCGTGTGGTACGGGATCGAGACCGATTTGAACAAACACAAAAGCTACATGGTCAATCGCCGGTTATAGCCAGGTTTACTATCTTGCGTGGATAGTCTTTAGGAGAAGTTTTCCAAGTCACACGAAGTGATGCGTCTCGTATCTCAAACTATAATCACACATTTATTATCGTTCCAAAAGCTTAAGTAGTAAGTTACAAATACCTGGCTGACCCAAGCCGAGAAGGCGTCGCTTGTTTTAAAAACATCTGGCAAAAGCAAAACATCAATTGCTTGGCGATGCGCGTTGCAATCGCGCAGCGCTTGAGAAGGTCACGAGCAAAGAAAATGGGAAATTAGTTTCGTTGCTGGCAATGCATAATTTATTGCTCAGCCAAGAAGGTTATGTAAAAGAGATATTATTGTTTGGGTTCTTAGGGTGTCATTGAAAGAGTGTATTATTGTTAGCGCCTTTCTGCAATGAAAGACGGAAAGGTTTAACTGCTGACTGAAAGGTCGCAGCCTCGAGTTTATAGCAAGTTCTAAGAATTTGGATTATGCAAATAGCTAATATGCTACACCTCCCCCCTTTTGGAGAATGGTGCAACCATTCGAAAAAGGATCATTATAAATATTATATAATTTGTATATTATAATTATGGCTTAACTAATCTATTCTTATGAATGGATGCAATATAGTGCAATTTGTGTTTTCTATATTTTCTACTATATATGGGCCAATATAAAATGGGTCCAGTTTTTTCCTTCCTTCATTACTTAGATATACCTGATCTCCTTTATTCAATTCAATTGGATTTATATTATTATTTGCTATCATTTGACGTTTTTGTTTGTTATCTATCAGATTTTGTCTGGCTATTTGGTTAGTATTTTGTAGTCTGAATTTCAATTCTCTGTCGTACTGTTCAAGATTATATACCGGTTCTATTTCTGGTTTTTCATTTCTTAAATCTTGTGGCAGTCTTGCCTTTCTTCCGAAAACTAGTTCGTATGGAGTGAATCCATGTTCCGTATGGGGTGTTGTGTTGAATGTGAACTCATAAAACTTTACCCAATCATCCCAGTTTGATTGGTGAGCGTTAGTAAAATATCTCAGATATTCATTCGGACACCTGTGATTTCTCTCTAATGCTCCAATCGACTGTGGGTGATATGCGGTAGAAAATTTTTGTTTGATTTCCAGTAATTTACAAACTCTTTCTAGAACCTCATTGTTGTATTCTGACCCTTGACCGGTTCTAATTTCCATGAATGTTCCATAAATCAATATAAAGTTATAGACTAAAGCTCTAGCTCAGTGGTGCTCATCCTGCGGCCCGCGGGCCGCATGCGGCCCGCCGAGGCGGCAAATGCGGCCCGCGATAGCATTTGAAAAATATGAGAACTTCATTGAATATGTAGCAATTTGCTGTTCGATTTGAGTTGCATTTCTTACTGTGCAATAATTGTGATTCTCATAGTTTTATGTGAACTATTTTTACCGTGCTTGTTACACAGATGATGAATGACCAAAAAGATGGGATGGAAAGAAAGAGAGAATGCAGTCATATTTTCGCTCCCGCAACCACAGGTTCATTCACTTTCACCATTCAGTGTCTGTTGTCAATTGGTTCCGTTCTGTAGTCGCGTGCGTAGTTATGAGAAGTTTCAAGCAATTCTAGGGTTTTTTTTTCATTAGGGCGTATCTACAATTAAGAGATTCTCTCCGGGCTCGCTCTCGTTCATTCATTACAGCGCCATTATAAAACTTACGAGGTATTCTTTAGTACAGATCGAAACACAACAGTGCTGGCTAGCATACTCTACAAATAGTAGAATGAAAAACATAAAGGTGATTGGTTTATGAATGAAAGAGAGCGAGCCCGGAGAGAATCTCTTAATTGTAGATTCGCCCTAATGAAAAAAAAAACCCTAGAATTATTCAGTGAAAATGGAAGCCAGCACTAGCAAAAAACGGAAAGTTGCTGATGAAGGACGTGTTTTCCAGGAGAAGTGGTCTGAAATGTTTTTCTTTACGTGCATTAATCAAAAACCGGTGTGTATGATTTGCAACGAAGCTGTTGCAGTTATGAAGGAATTTAATGTGAAGCGTCACTACAAGTCGAAACATGCGTCAAAAATGGATAAATATGTCGGTGTGGCGCGGGCTGAAAAATGTGCTGAGTTCAGGGGAAATTTGAGTACCCAGCACAACTTTTTGTGAGAAGAAAGCAAGAAAACGAGTTGTGCACAAAGGCAAGTTTCATTATCGCAGAAAAACTCGCTTCCCATTCGAAGCCATTTTCTGATGGCGAGTTTGTTAAGGAATGTATGGAAGCTGTGGTTCAAATGATTTGTCCCGAAAAAAGTCGTATCTTTGCGCAAGTGAGTTTGTCGCGGGCGACCATCACCAGGCGGGTTGAAGACATTGCTGAAAATCTTGTGTTGAGTTTGAAGGAAAAAGTTGCCAGCTTTGAATTTTATTCAGTGGCGCTGGATGAGAGCACGGATATATCTGACACAGCTCATTTGGCAGTTTTTATCCGCGGCATATCTAAGAAATTTGAGGTGACTGAGGAATTGGCAAGCCTTTTCCCCATGAAAGGAACGACGAAGGGCATTGATATCTTTAATGCTCTGTGCGCTGTTCTAGAAAAGTTTGATCTACCGCTGAAGAAAATGTCCGGAGTTGTTACCGATGGAGCTCCCGCTATGTGTGGTTTGTATTTTGTTTTCCATCTTATTTAAATTATTCAAGCTTATGTGTAAAGACGTGCAAGCTCCTTAAAATTCTTGCCTAAAATGTTGTGCTATTTTAAACGTCGCCTTTTGACAGTACTGGCATTATCACATTTATTATGGACATTTGATGTATTTGGAAAATTTTGTACCAAGGATGGTGTTAAATTTTAGGTATTTTTCTTCATTTAAACATATATGTATGTTTAAATTTATTTATTTATTTATGAATTATGTTTGAGCTTGTTTGTCTGTTCTCTGTGCTTAATCATTTTATCGAAAATTCGAAAATTACCAGAAGTGTCAGAGCAATTCTCCCAGTACCATTGCATCGTGCACCAGGAGAACCTCTGCGCCAAAAGCGTGGGATTCAAAGATGTCATGAAAGATGTCATCAAAATAGTTAATTTCATCCGATCGCACGCATTGAACCATCGAGAATTTCAGGCTCTTCTAGTAGACACGGATGCAGGATATGGTGACGTACCACATTATACTGAGATACGTTGGCTGAGCAGGGGAAAGGTGCTGCGACGCGTATTTGATCTTCGGAAAGAAATCGTCGAATTCATGGAGTGCAAAGGTAAATCAGTGAAGTTTTTCGATAATGCGGAGTGGGTGACAGATCTGGCTTTCCTGACAGACATTACAACGCACCTGAACGATTTGAATTTAAGTCTCCAGGGTAAAGGCAAATTGGTGCACAGCATGTTTAATCAAATCAGTACATTTGAAAACAAACTCGTGTTGTGGGACAAACAGATGAAAATTCAAAATTTTGCCCATTTCCCTACTCTCGGAAAATGCAATGTGACGTTGACTAAAAAATACGTTGACGCACTCCAAACAATGAAAAATTATTTTTCTCGTATATTTGGAGATTTCAAAGCGCATGACAAAATTCTAAAACTTCTTTCTTCTCCATTCAGTGTTGATGCTGAACAAGCCCCAGATAATATCCAAATGGAACTAATTGAGTTACAGTGCGACACGGAACTGCGAGAAAAATTTGATCGACATGATTTTTTGGAGTTCTATGCCAAATTTGTTCCGGAAGAGCGCTTCCCAGAGCTGCGAAATCATGCTCTTTTCGTAGCTTCTTTGTTTGGATCCACATACATTTGTGAACATCTGTTTTCCGTGATGAAGCAAGTAAAGTCAAAAGCAAGAAATAAGATAAGTGATGAACATTTGGACAATTAATTGCGTATTTCGACCTCTAGCATGAAGGCTGATCTCGATAAGCTTGCTCAAGAAAAGTGTAAGTGAATTATGTATTGAAATGCGAAAAGTTTTTTTTTATTGATTTTCAAATAAATTAAAGGTGATATAAATCTACATTTTGTTGTTTGTAATTTTATTTTATTTTGGAAGAAAGAGCATTGCTTTACATTTCAGGTACATCTACTAGTAACGTGTCCTCAAAATAAGCTGTTTTTTATTAATTATTTTAAGCCATTAAAAATAACTCATTGCGGCCCGTGGCATTGGCGCAAAATTTCATTTTGGCCCGCTGCAAGCATCTACCTGAGCACCACTGCGTCTAGCTAATACTGCTGCTTCCTTTGTAGGAACAGGTATTAACACCACGTACTTAGTTAAATTGCATTGTATAGTTAAAATATATCTATTTCCATTGTTTGTTTTTGTAAGTGGACCTGCCGTGTCCGTGTCCGTGTCCACTGAAATAACTTCAAATGGTCTAGCAGGAGATGTCGCCACGACTTCTGCTTCTTTTGTGTGTCTTACTATTTTATTAACTTTACATTTTTCACAATTTCTTACGAAAGTGGATATTAAATTTTTCATATTTTTGAATTTATAAGTTTCTCTTATTTTCAAATATAATCTATGTTGGCCTACATGACCTCCCGTAGGTGTCATGTGATGCAGTGATATAATTTTATTAATCTCTTCTTCGCTTTCTATAAACTTCGGCGGGTTATAGAGAATTATTTCATACGTGGAAATGGCATTGTTTGCGATTTACTTTAATGTATGCACAGAGAAATATTTAAAAATGTCATCTTCCATGGATAATGCAAGTTTGTTCCTTTTATAATTTTGCATATATTTACTCAGTTCTAGAAGAGCATGCTCGAAAGTTTGACTTCCATTGCCACGCGTGAATTTTGTAGTGAATTGTTTCAGTATTTTTCCTCTGTTATGGTTTAATAATGTTACTTTAAGTTGATTATGGTGCACCTCACAATCAAGTTTACGAACCTCGGAAGGGTTTTCGGTTTTCCACATAACCAGGTGATCAGTCTGAGAATGTGGTCCTACTAGTCCTTGAGGAGTTGTATTTATTTGTTCTAAATTTTGTTTCTTAACCATAGCTCTAGTATTTACAAGTAGTATTGACAAATTTTTAAGTTCTTCTGAATTAAGAACGATTCGTGAGAGTGCATCTGCTCCCACGTTTGCTTTTCCGGGAACAAACTCTATATCAAAATCAAATTCCTCCAGATCAAGACGTATCCTAGTCAACTTGGAGGTGGGTTTTTTCATACCGAATAAATAGACTAAAGGACGATGATCTGTGCGGACTTTGAACCTACGTCCGTATAGATAGGGTTTAAAATAATCGATCGCCCAATGAATGGCGATCAATTCTTTCTCTATAATGGGTTTATTTCTTTCGCCTTTTGTAAAACTCTTGCTGGCGTAAGCAATTGGTTAATCTCCTTTTTCGTAGCGTTGCGAGAGTATTGCTCCGCAGGCTACATCCGAGGCATCGGTCGTTACAATGAACTCTGAAAAGTGAAGTCAGGGTATTTTAAAATTTGTGGTGACAATAAGTACATTTTTAGCTTATTAAATGCCTCATTGTGGGTAGAAGTCCACTCAAATTTAATGTTTTTTCTCAATAGATCATTCAGAGGTTTTGCTATATTTGCGAAATTCGGAACGAATTTACGGTAATAATTGCAAAATGTTACGAATCGACGTACCTCGTCTGCATTCGTAGGTATTGGAAAATTTTTCACTGCTTTAAATTTGGAATCATCTGGCAAAATGCCCTTGTTAGTTATCCTGTGTCCGAGGAAAATTACTTCGGTACAAAAAAAAAACATTTACTGGGGTTTAATTTTAGGTTATAATGCCTCAAGCGTTCAAATACCTTAGTTAAATTGGAAAAAATGATGATTTACTGAACATCCTATCACCACGATGTCGTCAATGTAAACAAGAGCACATTCTGGAGTCAATCCAGCCATTGCAATATTCATCATCCGTTGGAAGCTATTAGGGCTTATATTTAAGCCAAATGGTAGCCTCGTAAATTGAAAATGTCCGGATGGAGAAGAAAAAGAAGTGTATTTTCGAGAGTTCTGATCTAATGGTATTTGATGGAAGCCTGCCATCAGATCAAGTGTGCTAAAATATTTAGCTCTTCCTAATTGATCCAGTATTGTATCTATCCGGGGAAGAGGAAATTTTTTTTTTTTACGAATTCATTTATTTGTACAGGCTCAACCGAATCAACTTTACAGAGCCAAGTTTTCATGTTTATATACATCAGTTATCTTAGGACTAAGGTTAAGGGGATAGAACCAATTACTCGCGGTCGCCTCGAGGTTAATAGGAATAACAATTTTAAGGATGGGAAAATTGGGGTGGAAATTTTGAACAAAGCATAAGGAACAATGGTTTTCTTATATCTAGAACTTCAAATTACAATTTTTTTAATTGAACGTTTTTAATTAAAAAAAAATCGCTCACTCTCACACACACACAACCACACTCTTACACATAACCGCAATCACACACTGGCACACACATTCCTCACAAATTTAACCTAAACAGGTAAGTTAATCAAACTACAATCTAAGGCTAATGTTAGTCAAAAACACATAAATGAGTTTCATAAACTCCAGATCGCGAGCAGCCAAAATATCACGAATCGGTACATTGGGTTGTCTACCTCGAGCCCTAAGGGAATCATAAAGCTCAGATCTGACTCCACGATGCTCAGAACAAAACCAAATAACATGATCTGCGTCCTGGTAACCTTGTCCACATTCACAGAGATTGCTGTCTCCCAGCCCAACACGGAACAAATGAGCGTTTAAAGAATAATGATTAGACATGAGGCGAGACATCACACGAATGAAGTCTCGACCCACATCCAATCCCCTGAACCAATATTTCTTAGACACCTTTGGAGTGATAGAATGTAGCCATCGTCCGAAGCCTCCTCTACTCCATTTATGCTGCCAGCTATCGAGTGATATCTGACGAAAAATATAGAAAAATTCGTTGAAGACGATTTGTCGGTCATAAATATCGCCTTCCATAGCGCCCACCCTTGCAAGCGAGTCCGCTTTCTCATAGTCAGGAATCGAACAATGAGAAGGGACCCACACAAAGGTGATATTAAAAGAACGTGAAGATAAAGCACTTAGAAGACCTCGTATTTTCATAAGAAAATAGGAGGTGTGCTTTACCGGCTTCAAGGAACGAATAGCCTCTATAGAACTAAGACTATCCGTGAAAATGAAGTATTGATCCGGTGTAAAAGAGGCAACAGTTTCTAAAGAAAAATGAATTGCTGCCAATTCCGCGACAAAAACAGAACAAGGTGTTTGAAGTTTACGAGCGACGCTATAATTTTCATTGTATACACCAAAACCAGCGGAGTCCTCTATCAAAGACCCGTCAGTGAAAAACGTTTTAGTGGAATCAACTTGGCCAAACTTTGCAGCAAATATCACCGGAGCGATCATAGGACGATGATGCTCTGGGATTCCACGAAGCTCCTGTTTCATGGATAAATCAAAATAAACCGAATTTCCGAAATCGGAGAAGCAAGCACGATTGGAAATGTTCGGCGAAGGGCTGACATCCTGTGTTATGTACAAATGGTACAAGGTCATGAAGCGGGTTTGAGGATTCAACTCAAGGAGCTTCTCAAAATTTTCGATCACCTGGGGGTTCATAACTTCACACCTGGTGAGGAGCCGGAAAGATAACTCTGTAAACCGATCTGAGAGGTCTGTCTAAGGTATCCTGTAAGGGTCCTTGCAGATCGACCTCATTGGGTCCCGTGACAGACACTACGCCGTCATCTGCAAGTTGTCTCAACGTACAGTTGTCACCTAGACAACCGTCAATGTCTTTGACATAAAAATTATACAAAAGGGGGCTTAAACATGATCCCATGTAGCTAAATCGAAAAGCTGTAGAGGTTCCATGAGAGAAGCTCATATGTTTCTCTGACAGCAAATTGTACAAAAAATTACTCATTGATGGTGAAAAGCCACAAGCGTGGAGTTTATCTGAAAGAATTTCAACAGATACTGAATCAAAAGCCCCTCTTTATGTCCAAGAATACAGAAGCCATTTGCTCTTTTTTAGCAAAAGCTAACTGAATATCTGTGGAAAGCAACGCGAGACAGTCGTTCGTTCCCTTACCCCTACGGAAACCATACTGAGTATCTGAAAGCAGGTTATTCGTCTCAACCCATTTGTCCAGATGGAAAAGGATCATTTTCTCCAACAACTTTCGAATACAAGATAACATCGCGATGGGGCGATAGGAGTTGTGGTTGGACGCGGGCTTACCAGGTTTTTGAATGGCAATAACTCTCACCCGTCTCCAATCATCCGGTACAATGTTGAGTTCCAGACACTGATTAAACAAGTGCAACATGCGCCTCTTAGCGACGTCTGGGAGGATCTTAAGCAAGTTGAACTTGATCCTATCAGCCCCTGGAGCCGTATTGCCACACGAAAGGAGTGCGAGAGAGAGTTCTACCATTGAAAAGGGTTGGCTAATCTCATCTATCGAATTCGTTGTTTCGCGAGGAAACATTTGTGCTGGCACAGAATCTGGACAAACTTTTCGCGCGAACTTAAGGATCCATTGGTCCGAGTACTCCTCGTTCTCGTTGTTCGTAATTCTGCTACGCAATCTTCGCGCCGTATTCCAAAGGGTACTCATCGACGTTTCGCGCGATAGCCCGTCCACGAATTGTCGCCAGTAACCACGTTTCTTGGCCTTGATGAGGCTCTTAAATTCTCGTTCGAGAGCCGTGTACCTTTCAAAGTGCTCAGGTGTTCCACGTCTACGAAAAACTTTGAACGCGTCGGACTTTTTGCGGTAAACCTCGGTGCATTGCTGATCCCACCATGGGGAAGGAGGTTTCCTGCGAAATTACGTTCCTGGAACTGGTCGAGTTTGAGCTTGAAGCGCGCTTTCCAAAATTAGGTTGGAGAGGAAGTTATATTCCTCCAGCGGTGGAAGCCCTTCTACCGCTGTTACGGCTTCATCTTCTGCTGTCTTGAACCTTGTCCAATCGATATTACGAGTTAGATCATACGCGACGTTGATGGATTCCGGTGGAGTCAGCCCGTTGGCAACCGAAATTTTTATGGGCAAATGATCACTACCGTGGGGATCTTGGATCACATTCCACGTGCAGTCCAACGATAATGAATTCGAGCAAAGTGTGAGGTCTAACCTACTACCAAGTGAGGATGGACCAGCCAAGCGTGTAACTTCTCCATTGTTGAGAACTGTCATATTGAAGTTGTCACAGAGGTCATATATCAAAGAAGACCGGTTGTCATCGTACAGTTCTCCCCAGCCTGTACCGTGAGAGTTAAAATCTCCCATGACCAACCGCGGAGCAGGCAGAACCGAACAAATATCTGAAAGTTGTTTTCGGTTAATTGGTGCTCTAGGAGGAATGTACACAGAAGCAATGCAAAGGCTTTTATTTTTAATAACAGCCTGACATGCGACAACTTCAATACCTGGAATTGGAGGAAAATTCACTCTATAGATGGAGTAGCACTTTTTGATCCCCAAAAGTACTCCTCCTCCACGTGAATCCTCACGATCAAGACGAATAATATTGAAATCATGAATCGGAAGATCGATTTCGGGTGAAAGCCATGTTTCACAAAGAGCAAATGCATCACAACCGATATTGTGAGCTAAAAATTTAAATGAATCCAATTTAGGAACAAGACTTCGACAATTCCAGTGATCAAATCCACTACCTCTTTTGGCAAATTATCCATCGAAGGAAATGATAGCTGCAAGGAGGGGCCACTTTAATGTTATTTTTTTCAAAAAAGTTTTCACAGTGGGAAGCATTGCCATAACAATGCTTTTAAGAGGGTCAGAAATTTCAAGGTATTTGAAAATACCTTCCACAATATCATCAAATGAGAACAGCCCAGATGAAGAGGGGGCTTCTGTTCTTAAAATCGGGGCATCAGGGATTTTGGATGTCCCCGGGAGAGATGGGAAATCCTGTGTGTAGTTGGCACTACGAAAACCAGGAGGAATCGGATTAACCTTCTTTTCACTGCTCTTTGAATTGGGCATGTTTGTTTGAGGCTTCTGTTCAGCTGCTTTACCTGCTCGGATGCGTCTTCGCTTCCGTGAAGCACCTTCCGGAAAACTGAAAGATGTTCCCTCCTCAACCAAGTCCGAATCAGACTCGTCATCTGACAGAGGAGCGAAAGGATTTGTATTGGTATCAGGTGGCGAAGCTTTCTTAAGCATTTCTGCAAAAGATTGCTCCGAACGTTGTTTAAGCGAACGGTCTAATTTTTCCCCGCGTTGTTTATACGCCGGGCACGACGAGAGAGCGTGAGGAGGGGTTCCCTTGCAGAAAACGCATTTTAGTGTATTATCTGCACAGGGACCAGCCTCATGTTTCTCCCCGCAAGTTGAGCAGCGCGCCTTATTGCCGCAATGGGAGGCCGTATGCCCCATCTGCTGGCAGTTTTGGCAGATCATTACCCGGGGTACAAACAACCGCACAGGTAGACGAAGTTTGTCCAGTTCTAAGTAGTGAGGAAGGGCAGAGCCAGAAAAGGTTACCCGAAACGAGTCTGTGGGGGTAACTTTTTTCTTACCCTCGCTGTGCGATATTTTAACTAGTTTTCTTACTTCCAGTATCTGAACTGGGGGGAGAAGAGGGTTCTTGAATCGGCCAACCGCCCGCTTCTCCAAAATTTCAGGGCACAGACTCGCCTCTGTGACTACTCCTACAATCTCCACATCACGAGCTGGAATATAAACGCGATATTCCAGTGTAAAATGCTGGGAGGAAGCAATCTCATTAGCCTGCTTTAGGTTAGAGACGACAACACGGAGTTTATTGAATTTTACTTTCGTGATCTCTGTCACGGCTGAAAATCGCTTCGTCAAATCAGTAGTGATTTGGTACACGTTCAAAGGTTTCATTTTGGGCTGAAAGTAGACAACCCATGGACCGATCGAGTCCCGGATACGATCGCGGTCTGAATATTTTCTGTGCCTCCCCATCATCGGGTGGCAAAGGAACTTTTTTAGCCAAACCGTCCATGTCGAAGAAACCTCTTCAACATGCACGATTTGCCTTACTCACACACACAAACACAAACAAAGATCACACAAATTAAAGCTAAACTCAAGTGGGATGAGCGACAGGGGGAGAGAAAAAAAAACTTAACTAATATTACTGAACTGTTGCTGCTGCTGCTGCTGCTACTGCTGCTGACGCTCCGTATGCGCGAACGTCGCACTTCTATGCGGGGAGCGGTGCGCTGATGCGATCGCCTTCGGGTGCACTCGCTCAACGCTGTCGGATGACCGTTGGCGATGTAGTAGTGTATCGCTGGTATCGCGCGTCACCACGCGGAGATGAAGCGAAAAAAGGCGGGATGATAATTCGCCAGCTAGCAATGCTTGATTTGCTAATTTCACTGGAAAACCACACTGCTTTCTTAGAAAAACAACTCACTTTCACTCTATTCACTGGAGTGAATCGATTCTGAGATAAAACCACTGGCTTAGAAGGTTCGCACTCGAATAAATCTTCCAAAATAGCGGAGCGCTGGATCAAACGAACTTTCTTCTTTCGCTGAACGAAGTGGGGTCCAGAGGAAATTTGTCTGCTAGAATTTTTTTTGTTCAGCTGTCGAAAATCGACAACTAGTCTCCATTTCTTTGTATTGTTGTCCGATTTTTTCGGAACTAGTAAAATAGGGGAATTATACGGGGAAATCGATGGTTCAATTATGTTATCAGTCTGAGAATGTATATTTTTATAATTTGGGATATATGCTGGCCTTTGGTCGTTTAACGGAATATTTTGACTATAAAAATTATTGGTCGTTAATTTTTCATCTGCTAAGCTAAAAATGTCCTGACAATTTTCGATAAATTTCAAAAGAGTTTGTTTGGCAAATAATGGAACTTTGTCGAAATTTATTTGAGACATTATCCGTTGTGTTTTTTTGGTTCGGTCTTGCTCTTTTGTTTGGTTATTTTTTACTTGGACATATTTGTCTAAAGGTTCAGTGTGTGGTGTAAAATTTTGTATTAATACCTGGCTTTCTGTCGTATTAATAAATTTTATGAATGGTGATTCTTGAGAAACTATAGTATTTCCACAAAAGACACCAGGAAGTATTTTTTGTGAATGCACTAATGTGTCTTCTACTATTTTTAGGTGAGGTAACTTACGGATTACCTCGCATCGTGCTGGTATTAGAATGTTGCCATTATAATTATCTTCGATAGGTACTGATATCTCGTGGTTTTGAAATTTGAAATTTAGCAACCAATGTTCGTAATCGATGGTGCACTTGAACGTGGTCAAAAAGTCACGCCCCAGAATACCATCAGTAAGAATTGGAAAGTCTGAATCAACTATTTGGAAATTGTGGTTAATCACCAATGCATTATCAAAGAGCAGAGAAGTGTTGGTTTCTGCCAAAGTTTCTTCAACACCGTGTGTTATTCCGGTGATGCGGTAGTGTTTGCTTCTATCTACTGTGTGATGAGGGAGTATTTTGGTTCCTTTAATAACTGATATGTCGGCTCCACTGTCAACTATGAATGAACATGTTGAATTGGTCATACCGACATACATGTTAATAAAGTTTGCTGCATTTAAATTCATTGCATATAGTGTGCCTGGTTTGGGCTCCACGGGCCACATGTATTGTCTAAAAAAACATTGCCGTTTGTCACCGCGTTGGGTTGCGCTTGCGGGTTCTGTTTGTGAGACGATTGTGCTGGTGGATAGCGATTGCCTTGTGCTTGGTTTGCTTCTTCCACGCTTGCTGTATACATTTGGCGGGAGTTATTTTGTCCTCCTCTACCACGCGAGTTGGTTTGGTAATATCCGTTGTGGTTTCTGTTTGATTGGTAATTCCGGTTATTTCTGTTAAAATTTCTGTTATCTCTGTTAGAGTGCCTATTATCCCTATTTTGATATTGTTGATTTCTTTGGTTTCGACCTCTGGAATCGTCATTCGAAAAATTTCCACGATTCCGGTATGGTTGTCTAGAATTATTGTGATAAGTCAGGAGTTGAGCTGTATCACTGGAGGATGCATTTTCTACTACCTTCTGAATAGCCTGTTTTACATCGGTGAAGGTTCCAGCTCTTAGGATAATTTTTGTTTCGGTATTTGCTACCCCAGACGTGAGTGCCTCCACGCCTGCTCTGGTTGCCATACTTTTAGCAACGTTATCGGGTACTCCGTTCTCCAAGTAAGTTGCTCGTAGCTGATTACAAAGAGAATCGATAGTGCTACAAAAATTGTCTGTATTACCCTTTTGTTTTACGGCTTTTAACTTAGCCATCAAATTTTCGGGTGTTACTGTTTCAGAGCACCTGGACTTTACGTTGTCTATTAGTGCTTCAATTGTGGGGAATTCATTCGGCAGACCTAATCGAGCCTTGCCTAGTTCTCAGAAATTTGATTGCCAGTGGCATATGATCAGCTTTGGTAAATTCTTTCAATAAATTAGCCGAGTCGACAAATGCGCTTAAATTCTCATGCGAGCCATCGTAAGTATTTACGATTGCTGTCGCAATCTTGATGTCGAACGCCATTCTGTAAGGTTCGATCCAGCGTTTACAAATTATAGCACTTTTAGCAATAGATTTGAACGTTGGCTTTGATTTAGTGAGAATTTCTGTAGTTTCTAAAAATTTCAAACTAGTTTTAACCATTAATTTCAGAGCTTCATATGTTTCAATTTGAACATTCCAGTCCAGTATATTTAATCTATGTTTAAGGGAGTTCAGGGTTGCGGCTTATCATTTTTGACTCAGGCATATTCATTTGCCAATATCTCCTTTCAGAGGGTCGATTTGATAATATGATGTATGATGAACTTGTAGTGCATGAGTAGACCTACAACTTTGTCAAACAATACATAGCTCTATCTATTATATCTGAGGAATAAGAGCATATATTCGCAGTGATCTTCGCGATAATATTCGCGGTGAAGATCACGCGATTATCTTTGTGAATATCACTGTGAATATACGCTCTCATGTCGAAGATAAAGGAGTTAGAGCAATGTACTGTTAGACAAAGTTGTAGGTCTACTCATGCACTACAAGTTCATCATACATCATATTATCAAATCGACCCTCTGAAAGGAGATATTGGCAAATGAATATGCCTGAGTCAAAAATGACAAGCCACAACCCTGAGGGAGTTTAATATTACCTTATATTCGTTTTTTCTATCATTTAGCAATTCTGTTTTCTCTGTAATGCCCTGGAGGGTCCTAGCTCTGTTTTTATTTTTAACGAGATTGCTATGTTCTCGTTTGATGGCCTCCTCAATTTCTCGGAGCCTATTCATTAATTTTCACTAAGATTAGTCAAGTAAAGTTTATTTTTGGTAAACATTAAAATCTACATTTATATGTGTTTTAACACTAAATTGTGTAATTATTTTTCTAACATACCATATTGTATTTTTGTTGTTGTTTCTGTGCGCTCCTGTTGGTGTTGGTCCCTGTATGCCAAGCGCGTTTTTTCTCTCACTGCTGGTCCTTTTGTACGCGTATGTTGTTAAGACGGATTTGCTGTTGTACCGTGCTTTGTACGCCACGTTTGTTATATTTGTTGAAAAGCCGGAGTAGTAAGTACGCGATCAGCATAACCGCTAGCATAATCGACACTCCACCCATAATCTTCAATTCGGTTGACGCGAGTTCGTACTTGTTGACTATAGGGTTGTCAGACGTGAACCAACCCATTTCTATGTCCGTGTAGCACTCGAGGATTTGTATAGATTCGATTTTTCACTCTGGTTTTTGAATCTCAGTTCGCTCAGTTCAATCACTTTGAATCAGTTCGCGTTAACCACTTTGAATTAGTTCGCATTATACACTTTTGGGTTTTTTCTCAGCATTGTTTTTTACCGTACACTTTTATGGCACTTTTTATGGCACGCCATTTACTATCTTACGTGGATAGTCTTTAGGAGAAGTTTTCTCAAGTCACACGAAGTGATGCGTCTCGTATCTCAAACATTAATCACACATTTATTATCGTTCCAAAAGCTTAAGTAGTAAGTTACAAATACCTGGCTGACCCAAGCCGAGAAGGCGTCGCTTGTTTTAAAAACATCTGGCAAAAGCAAAACATCAATTGCTTGGCGATGCGCGTTGCAATCGCGCAGCGCTTGAGAAGGTCACGAGCAAAGAAAATGGGAAATTAGTTTCGTTGCTGGCAATGCTTAATTTATTGCTCAGCCAAGAAGGTTATGTAAAAGAGATATTATTGTTTGGGTTCTTAGGGTGTCATTGAAAGAGTGTATTATTGTTAGCGCCTTTCTGCAATGAAAGACGGAAAGGTTTAACTGCTGACTGAAAGGTCGCAGCCTCGAGTTTATAGCAAGTTCTAAGAATTTGGATTATGCAAATAGCTAATATGCTACACAGGGGAAGTTAGCTTAAACTAAGCAGTAGCTATCGTAGATACAGTGAACTAGTGAAATCGTCGAAAACTTCTGTACAGGGTGAAAATACGAGGTAGCCAATCATCTGAAAACCGCGTGGTAAAATTGCCTCCTAAACGTGGATATAGTCAATGCCGTGAATAGATGGTGATTTGGTTATTGTGCTCCTAGAACAAAAGACAGAAAGCACAAGTTGTGTCGAGTTCAGTGACTGAGTGCGATTCGCATTCGTAGTTCGTACCCACCGTCGGGGGCCGAAACTGAGTCGTCGGGTCGCCGTTTTGGAGATCTCACATCTGATTACGGGTTATGAGTGATAGTGAATGCGAGCTCACGTTCGAAGAAGCTCTAGGTCATCAGAGTATCGAGCGTGGTGAGAATAGTAGCTCGAGAGTGTACAATCAGTGCAAGATCGAATTACCCCCGAACGTTACCGATCGTAAAAGGGTAGATAACCGGGCCACGAGATTGAAGAAGGAAAACCAATACATTGCACAAATCAAAGCACTCAAACAAGAGCTGGCTAAGGCAAGGGAAGCTGCACGGCATGGCTCGCAAGTGGTAGACAGTGGTGTAAATAGTGGAACCCCAATACGAGTCCCAGATCTTCGTGAACTGAAGGAGTATGTGTCAAAGTTTGACCAGAAAATACCTTCGTGTTTGTCGGCCGATACCTGGGTAAAATCTATTGATGACACTGGAGATATGTATTAGTGGTCGCAGGAGGTTCGACTACAATGTGCAAGAGTGAATCTTGGGGGTTGTGCAAAGTTGTGGTTGGAAGGTTGCCCGAATTCCATGCAAGATTGGGCATCTTTTAAAGCAGAAATAGTAAAGGGCTTCCCATCCAAGAAAAATCCCATATACTACCACAACTTGCTATCATCACAGAAATGGAAGTTACGAGAAACTGTGGAGGAGAACGTTTATGAGATGCTGGCCTTTGGGAGAAAACGTGGATTCGATGAAGAGACCACAGTAACGTATATTACTAGTGGTCTTTGTCAGTACGTGAAACGATCAGGGATGACCATAGGAAAGGTGTCCACAGTAGAGCAGTTGCTTGAAGAGCTACGGTGGATCGATAGGGTCGATGCTGTAGCAATCCCCAGACCAGAGACGAGCACATCCGCGTATAGCGGACAACGAAAAAGTGAACCAACCAGAGATGTTTGTTTTCAATGCCATCAAGCTGGACATATTGCTCGACGTTGCCCCAAAGTGATGTGTCATCTGTGTGAAAGGGAGGGCCATATGAAGAAAGACTGTCCTATGGCTGGTGTCAAACAGGAGGCGAAATGCCAAACCTCCAGGCCGATAAGGGTGGTAGATCAGAAAAGTGCTTTTGTGAAGCACGTGCTGGTGGCTAGTCAGAAAGTACTTCGAGGACTTGGGAAAAGGGAAATCAACGTGACATCAAAAGTATGCGCTGACATGCAGGTCGATGGGGTGACTTTACCGGTAGAGCTACAGGTGGGGCCGACCTGGGTTCAAGATACTGCGGTGATTCTGGGTGAAGATATAATCGATCGTGATGGATTAGTGATGGTGAAACGTAAGGGTGATGTTAGGTTCGAATGGGAGGCAGCTCCAAAACCGCAAGAACCATCCGGTGAACATTCTCGGGCACGTGATGGTAGTAACGAGTCATCGGTTGTTCGTATGTATACGATCGACGTAGAATCCAAAGTGGACACTATAAAAGAAAATCAGATCAACAGCGATGGTCCAAGTGAATACAATAAGCGATTGTGTCAGATCATGCGAGAAGACGGGTTCACCATTAATGTAAAAAAAAAGTCAGTTCTTTAAGCGCCAAGTTGAGTTCTTAGGCTTTGAAGTGAGTGCAGAAGATGTGCGGCCAGGAGAAAAGAAACTTAAAGCAGTTTCTGAATTTGCGGTTCCCAAGACAGTGCACACGGTTCAGCAGTTTTTGGGGCTGTCAGGTTTCTTCAGGAGATTCGTTCAAAATTACAGCATAGCTTGTTACGCAAGGAAGCCGAGTTTGTGTGGACAGTTGATCAACAGCGAGCGTTCGAGAGAATAAAGCAACTGTTAGTGACCAGGCCCATCCTCGTGCTGTACGACCAGAATGCGGAAGTAGTGTTGCATACAGATGCTTTGAGTGCTGGGGTAGCAGGAATTTTATTGCAAAAGGTGCACGCGGGTTAGAAGCCAGTAAGCTACTTTAGTAAGAAGAATTCAAAGACTGAAGCTGTTTATTATAGTTATGAGCTCAAAATGCTAGCTGTGGTAGCGAGCGTTGAACGATTCCGACAATATCTAATGGGACGGTTCGTCGTGATTAAAACGGATTGTTCCGCCATTCGTGATGCGTACTCGAAGAAGAAGCAGAACAAGAGAGTAGCGCGATACTTTTTGAGGTTACTGGAGTATGATTTTCGGATCGAGCATAGAGCAGGGCGGAAAATGCTACATGTCGACGCCCTAAGCAGGTCACCAACTGAAGAGCCGCAGGAGAAAGAAACCGTGGCTGTCCAACACAGATTTTCTCGTAACCATGCAGCGGCAAGACAATCGAGTGGTGGAAGTAATCGATAAGCTGGCACGTGATCCTAGATGTGATGAAGATCGCCAGATACAACAGAATTACGATTTGGTGAACAATAGGTTGTATCGAAGAGTTGGTGAGAAAAAGTGATGGGTAGTCCCGAACAATGTACGTTGGCGTATAGTGCGAAGCTATCACGATGAGAAAGGGCATTTTGGTGAACAAAAAGTATTTTCGATGATGCAAAAGTTGTTTTGGTTCCCGAAAATGCGGAAATACGTTCGTGCTTATATCGCGGCCTGCCCAAAGTGTAAAAAAAAAGTAGCATGCTCTAAGTGTCGTGAAAGTCACACGACATCTGAATGCACATCACCTGCTTTGAAATGTATTAATTGTAAAAAACGAATAACGAACGTAAAACGAACTTGGACGTGAACCACGGCACGTTAAGTTATGAATGTGAAATTTTCAAGCGATTATATGAACGAAAAAAAAACAGCCTGCATTTCAATGAATAGCAGCCAAGTTTCAGTAGCAATGTGAGTAAATTCGATATTTTGTACTTCAATATTGCCGGGTTGTCTACAAACTACGTAGAATTGCATCAGATTGTAGAGCAAAAACGTCCAAATTTAGTCTTTTTATCAGAAACACATATAGTTGACATGCAAGCATTTGATCAATATAGTATTCCGGGATATAATGTGGCTGCTTGTTTATCACATTCTAGACACACTGGCGGCGTTGCTATTTATGCTAAAGAATCAGTTCAGTTCAAGCTTCAATTGAACGAAGTTTGTGACGGCAATTGGTGTTTAAGCATTGCAGTTGTTCGTGGCATGCAGATCGGTAATTATGGTGTATTGTATCATTGTCCCAGTTCTAGTGACCAGCGTTTTATTGAAATTTTGGAAAACTGGTATGAGATTTTTGTAGATTCTAGTAAACTCAACGTGCTTGCTGGTTATTTTAATATAAATTATTGTGACATTAATAATTCGAAGCATTTGAAACGATTAGCAGAATTCTTTTATTTAAAACAATTGATTAATGAATATACGCGTATTTGCAGACACAGTAAAACTTTGATTGACCATGTGTACTGTAATTTTGATTCAGTTAGTGTTGTTATAAACTCTGACTTGAAAGTAACTGATCATGAAACCATTATTATTAACGTTGAAGATAATATTAATGGTGACAGTGATTATGTGAAATTGAAATGTTGGAAAAAATATTCGAAACAAGCTATTTCAAGACTTGTCGAAAGGAGTGTGGATTTTCATATAAATACCGGTTCTCTAGATCAGAAATCAGCTGTTTTGACAGACGTATTTAAAATATGTACCAATAAACTAGTTGAAAATAAATTTGCGTTAGTAAAGAACTCGAACAACCGGTACAATTTGGATCTTTTGCGTCTCAAACGTAAAAGAGACAAGCTGTACAAAAAATGGCGTAGAACTAATAGAAATATCTTTTTGAGAAAGTCGCGCGTAACAAATATTCGCAATGCGTTAAACAAACTCGTTGTGAATATAAAGGGTGATACGGTCAAAATTTGGTCAAGGGAAAACGCGTGTAAATCGGTGAAATCGTTTATTTAAAAAATCAAATTAAATTTCTTTTTCAAGTTCAATTAGTATAAAATTCAGGAAAAATATTCAGTTAGGCTTCCGCTTTTCCAAATCCGAATTGCCGGGCCTTACGCTTGACCCCTGCCATCAGATTTTGTACAGCCACCTTGTCCACCTTCTTCGCCGCAGAAAGCCAGTTTGCCTTGAACTGTTGCTCGTCCTTAGCAGTTTTTTTGGTCTTCTTTAGGTTCCGCTTGACAATAGCCCAGTATTTCTCAATTGGGCGGAGCTCTGGCGTGTTGGGAGGGTTCTTGTCCTTGGGAACCACCTGCACGTTGTTGGCGGCGTACCACTCCATGGCCTTTTTACCGTAATGGCAAGATGCCAAATCCAGCCAAAACAGTACGGAACAACCGTGTTTCTTCAGAAAAGGCAGCAGACGTTTATTCAAACACTCTTTCACGTAAATTTCTTGGTTGACAGTCCCGGAAGCTATGAAAATGCTGCTTTTCAAGCCACAGGTACAGATGGCTTGCCAAACCAGATATTTCTTTGCGAACTTTGACAGTTTCGTGTGCTTGAAAATATCTGCTACCTTTCCCCTTCCTTTTGCCGTATGAAACTCCTGTCCCGGAAGCTGCTTGTAGTCGGCTTTGACGTAGGTTTCGTCGTCCATTACCACGCAGTCAAACTTCGTCAGCATCGTCGTGTACAGCCTCCGGGATCGCGCTTTGGCCGTCGTATTTTGTTTATCATCGCGATTTGGAGTCACTACCTTCTTGTAAGTCGATAGTCCGGCTCGTTTTTTGGCTCGATGCACGGTTGTAGACGATACACCCAGCTTATTTGCGGCATCTCGGAGAGATAGGTTAGGGTTTCGCTTGAAACTACCGGCAACTCTCTTTGTCGTCTCAGCGGCTTCCGGTTTTCAATTTCCCCCCGATCCAGACTTTCTGGCTGTCGACAAACGTTCCCCAAACACTTTAATTACATTTGTAACGGTTGATTTGGCAACTTTTAGCGATTTTGCCAACTTTGCGTGCGAGTAGCTCGGATTTTCACGATGCGCGAGCAAAATTTTGATACGCTGCTCTTCTTGCTTGGACGGCATTTTGACAACTGAAGAGTGAATTCCAAAATTAAAATAGGAGCAACATTCTACACACACACACACCTTCAAAATGAGAGGTGTTCAGGTTTTTTAAATGCAAAATTGAAAGAAATACGTCAAGTTGATATTGACCAAATTTTGACCGTATCGCCCTTTATTCAGAGGAAAATTGATTTGCATCAAAACAACAGCAAGAGTTATAGAAAATTTTAAAATCTTTGTTAAAACCTAGTAATTGTAAACCACGATCCATAACCTTCAATGGCACATTAGAACAGTCAGAGGACACCATTGCATATGTAGATTTAATGAATATTTCGTCGAGAGTATTTTGTCAATCAATCAATCCATGGATTTAGTAAAAGAGCCAGACGAAATAAACAGCCGATTAATATTAACTGTAGTTTTGAAAGTTTTCACCCAATAACGTTAGAGGATCTTAAATCTATTTGCTTTTCTTTGAACAAAACGGCTGGAGTAGATAACATAACTGCAAGAGTAGTACAAGATTGCTTTAATGTCACCGGAAACAACCTGCTGGACCTTATTAATGAATCGCTGCAAAATGGGCACGTGCCAAATGTTTGGAAAGAATCTTTAGTTATTCCCATTCAAAAAGTCACTAGAACGATTAAAGCCGAAGAGTTTTGTCCTATTAACATGCTGCACACTTTAGAGCAAATTTTGGAGCTTGTTGTAAAAGGCCAGCTGTTAACGTATTTAAATAGTAATAATTTGATTGCGCCGGAACAATCGGGATATCGCGAAGGTCATTCTTGTGAAACAGCGTTAAATTTAGTTTTAGCAAAATGGAAAGAAAATGTAGAGCGTAAAGATACGATTGTTGCTGTTTTTTGGATCTGAAACGCGCTTTTGAAACGATTTCTCGGCCCTTGTTGTTAAAATCAATCAAGCGCTTTGGATTTTCGGGTTCTGCATACAGATGGTTCGAAAGCTATTTGTCTGACAGAACTCAACGGACGGCTTTTAATGATTCCGTGCCCAGCCCTGTGGAGAACAGCCTTGGCGTACCACAAGGAAGTGTATTAGGGCCCATTTTATTTATTCTATATATTAATGACAAGCGACGAGTCTGCGATTTTGTGATATCAATCTTTTTGCTGATGATACCGTGTTGTTCATTGCAGCTAAAAGCCTCGAGGAGACCGTTTCACATTTGAATGCAGATTTACGTTCTCTAAGTTGATGGTTAAAGTACAAACAGTTGAAATTGAACATAAGTAAAACTAAATTCATGGTAATTTCGCGGAATCGGGTTAACGAAGACGTCTCTGTTAAAATTGATGATGTGACAATTGATCGCGTTCGTGAGATTAAATATCTTGGCGTGACTATTGATGATAGATTAAAATTTGACACTCACATTGACGATGTCATCACGAAAATAGCCAAGAAGTACGGTATTCTCTGCCTATTAAAAAACGATTTAACTATTGCTAGTAAAATAAAATTGTACAAATCTATCATCTCTCTTCACATTGAACTTTGCCCTTCCATTTTGTTTTTAGCTAATCAAACACAAATATCGAGATTACAGCGTTTGCAAATTAAGATAATGCGTTTGATCATGAGATGTAACAGGTTCACTTCCTCCTCTTTATTGTTAGATGCCCTACAGTGGCTATCGGTGAAGCAGAGAGTTGTGTATTTGACAATGGTGTTCATTTTTAAAGTAATAAACGGTTATTACTTCGATATTTGTGTAATCGAATTGAAAGAGGAAGTGATATTCATAGATATAACACTAGAAACGCGGATGATGTTAGAACACCATATTTTTTGTACGGAGCTTCACAAAATTCGTTGTTTTTTTATAGGTATAAATGTTTTCAATTCGATGCCTATACACATCAAACGTGCAGCAACACTAACAGATTTTAAGAGACAATGTATTTCACACATCAAAGCTGCCTTTTGAACAGCTATTCTGATAACTTTTTACTCTTGAATAATTTTGTATCTTGACGATGTTTTTACAACGGATATTTTTGTATGGTTTATTGTTAAATGTTTTATATATGTCATGGGGCACAAACAAACTATATTTTTCGCCTCGATGATGATGATGGATTTAAAGTTTTTATTTTGTTACTGTAATTTAAAGTAGTCTTCATTTTATGTGTAGTCTTCAAAAGTTTGAGCCTCGCGCGCGGTTTACAGGCATAAAGAACTTCTTTTTGAATTAACAAAAAAATATTGGCCTTTGATGCTTGAGAAGATGCCATGAAATAGTAGTGGGTTGGCTGGCTGATTGTCGGGGAATTCTTTGTCAGTTCTGTTGTGGTTGAAAGTAAAAGTTTGACTAGGGCTGGTCTAGGATTTTTTCGGTTTGGAAATATTCTCGATTTCCCTTATTGGGGATATCCTTGGTCAGCCCAAAACTAAGGTGGCGGTTCCATTAGTGTTGAAACCTCACTCGGTAGCGGGCAAGATCGGATATTGGATTGTATTTTGATAATGTCCTTATACAGGATTCTGTGATTTGAATTGTAATAGAATTTTCTGATCGCTGGGTTTATTTGCGAACATTTGTGGTTGACATCAATAGCTTTTCACAATTATATAGCTGTAAAGCAAATGAACAGTTTTGGAAGAAGTTTATATCTGTAGATACAATCAGTTCGTTTTTGGTTTTGCATAACTGGTTGAATTGTTTTAAATAAATTATCTAATAGATAAATCGTCTAGCTCAAACCTTTGTAGGGGTAAGTGGCGGGACCATCATCATCATCATCATTCCCCCATATTTGTTTGAACCAAGGAAAATGAAGTAAAGAGCTTCAGAGTTCTGCGACAACGGAAATTTTCTAGACGCTGTACAACGTTGAGCCATTCTACTGCAATCTACCCTTCACCGACGGAGAGTTCCCTGGCAGTGAAATTTCTCCCGAACCCACGCCGGTGAACCATTTCCTTGCAGGCAACACGAGCAGTTCCCGTTGGTCTACCCGACACTGACGGGGAGATCCACGGAATTGGAAGATCTCCTGAGACCAATTATCACTGTTTCTGTAAACGATATGGTCTGGGCTGGTGTCCACCCCGCTGGTGAAAGTAGTCGCACTTCACATTGAGGCGAACTATGGGCAGTCAAAATTCACATGCTCTAGTGTCTCTTTAAGGTCTGCGTATTCCAGACAGAGAGTGTGTCTGAATCTGTGCAGATACTTTCTGTAACAGCCATGACCTGACAAGGATTGTGTTCGAGGGCGACACCGGCGTAGTGGTTAACATCCATACCTCTCACGCCAACGGCACGAGCTCAAATCTAACTCCCGGACAAGTTACGAAAATACCTAAAAAGTTATTTTAGTGACTACGACGGGAGAAAAACCAGCCCAGGGCTGAAAATCTCGATAATCAAAGAACTAACAAAGATTTGCGACAAGTGAAAGTTCAAATCACTATGTTTCTGTTCACTCAGGACGACAAGAACCGGACCATCATCCCTTCATATCGATGAGAAAACACTAGTTAGGAGACGCCTGTTGCTTCTGCTTGGCTCAATGTTATTGAGCCTGATTCTAGCTACCGTGTTGAAAGCATTCGAAACAAGCTATTTCAAGACTTGTCGAAAGGAGTGTGGATTTTCATATAAATACCGGTTCTCTAGATCAGAAATCAGCTGTTTTGACAGACGTATTAAAAATATGTACCAATAAACTAGTTGAAAATAAATTTGCGTTAGTAAAGAACTCGAACAACTGGTACAATTTGGATCTTTTGCGTCTCAAACGTAAAAAAGACAAGCTGTACAAAAAATGGCGTAGAACTAATAAAAATATCTTTTTGAGAGAGTCGCGCGTAACAAATATTCGCAATGCGTTAAACAAACTCGTTGTGAATATAAAGGGTGATACGGTCAAAATTTGGTCAAGGGAAAACGCGTGTAAATCGGTGAAATCGTTTATTTAAAAAATCAAATTAAATTTCTTTTTCAAGTTCAATTAGTATAAAATTCAGGAAAAATATTCAGTTAGGCTTCCGCTTTTCCAAATCCGAATTGCCGGGCCTTACGCTTGACCCCTGCCATCAGATTTTGTACAGCCACCTTGTCCACCTTCTTCGCCGCAGAAAGCCAGTTTGCCTTGAACTGCTGCTCGTCCTTAGCAGTTTTTTTGGTCTTCTTTAGGTTCCGCTTGACAATAGCCCAGTATTTCTCAATTGGGCGGAGCTCTGGCGTGTTGGGAGGGTTCTTGTCCTTGGGAACCACCTGCACGTTGTTGGCGGCGTACCACTCCATGGCCTTTTTACCGTAATGGCAAGATGCCAAATCCAGCCAAAACAGTACGGAACAACCGTGTTTCTTCAGGAAAGGCAGCAGACGTTTATTCAAACACTCTTTCACGTAAATTTCTTGGTTGACAGTCCCGGAAGCTATGAAAATGCTGCTTTTCAAGCCACATGTACAGATGGCTTGCCAAACCAGATATTTCTTTGCGAACTTTGACAGTTTCGTGTGCTTGAAAATATCTGCTACCTTTCCCCTTCCTTAGGCCCAGCTCGTTTTTTGGCTCGATGCACGGTTGTAGACGATACACCCAGCTTATTTGCGGCATCTCGGAGAGATAGGTTAGGGTTTCGCTTGAAACTACCGGCAACTCTCTTTGTCGTCTCAGCGGCTTCCGGTTTTCGATTTCCCCCCGATCCAGACTTCCTGGCTGTCGACAAACGTTCCCCAAACACTTTAATTACATTTGTAACGGTTGATTTGGCAACTTTTAGCGATTTTGCCAACTTTGCGTGCGAGTAGCTCGGATTTTCGCGATGCGCGAGCAAAATTTTGATACGCTGCTCTTCTTGCTTGGACGGCATTTTGACAACTGAAGAGTGAATTCCAAAATCAAAATAGGAGCAACATTCTACACACACACACACCTTCAAAATGATGGGTGTTCAGGTTTTTTAAATGCAAAATTGAAAGAAATACGTCAAGTTGATATTGACCAAATTTTGACCGTATCGCCCTTTATTCAGAGGAAAATTGATTTGCATCAAAACAACAGCAAGAGTTATAGAAAATTTTAAAATCTTTGTTAAAACCTAGTAATTGCAAACCGCGATCCATAACCTTCAATGGCACACAAAACAGTCAGAGGACACCATTGCATATGTAGATTTAATGAATATTTCGTCGAGAGTATTTTGTCAATCAATCAATCCATGGATTTAGTAAATGAGCCAGACGAAATAAAACAGCCGATTAATATTAACTGTAGTTTTGAAAGTTTTCACCCAATAACGTTAGAGGATCTTAAATCTATTTGCTTTTCTTTGAACAAAACGGCTGGAGTAGATAACATAACTGCAAGAGTAGTACAAGATTGCTTTAACCGGAACCAACCTGCTGGACCTTATTAATGAATCGCTGCAAAATGGGCACGTGCCAAATGTTTGGAAAGAATCTTTAGTTATTCCCATTCAAAAAGTCGCTAGAACGATTAAAGCCGAAGAGTTTCGTCCTATTAACATGCTGCACACTTTAGAGCAAATTTTGGAACTTGTTGTAAAAGGCCAGCTGTTAACGTATTTAAATAGTAATAATTTGATTGCGCCGGAACAATCGGGATATCGCGAAGGTCATTCTTGTGAAACAGCGTTAAATTTAGTTTTAGCAAAATGGAAAGAAAATGTAGAGCGTAGAGATACGATTGTTGCTGTTTTTTCATAGACGTAGTCTACGTGGCTGTTGAAGTTTATCCGGTCATCAATCATCACTCTCAGATATTTCAGCACGTGCTTCGAGGATATCAAATGTCTTCCCATCGTGATTTCAGCCCACTGCACCACTTTAAAGTTGCAGACCATTATCAGTTCAGTTTTGTAGTGGACTATCTGTAGTTTCGATCGTTTTGGTCGTCAAAATTGATACTGCTTCCAGTGTCTCAGCTGAAACTATCAGGACGACGTTGATCTAAACTCTTATTGGCAGGTTTAGAGTCAACACGTCGTTGTATATCCCGTTCCAGAGCATCGGGCCAATGATGGGAACTTGTAGAACTCCCGCAGTGATCCTAATCGACCTCTGCCCGGTTTCTGTACACTATAGCCTGGTTCTGGAGGTAGCATTTCAAAATCGGACACAGATAATCAGAAACTCTTAGTCTATGCAGCGCGTCGGCGATGGCTGCCCAGCTAGCATTTTTACGTCGTCTATCGTTGACGTCTATCGTTATCACAGCGCAGTATAGATTTACTCTTCGCTTCTTTTTGTATGCCTTCTTCGCACTATCGATGACTTTCCGGATTACATCCACCGTTGATTTTCCTTTCCAAACCCCGAACTGGTTCGATGACAAGCCATGCTTACTCTCCGTACACTTTACCAACCTTTCCCATAAACTTACGGGGGTACCCAACAAACATATGGGTCCCAATGATGGATCTCTGGTGACTTTCCTGGCTTCTGAAGTAGCACTAATTATTAAATCTTCCATCGGTGTGCGAAGCACATCTCCTCCAGGCATCTCTGCAACATGTTCCTAAATATATCAGGAAGTGCCTGTAACGCAACGTTCAGAGCCACGTTGGGAATTCCATCCGGACTTGGAGCATTTTTTTTACTTCTATTCTTTTGCAATGGCCACGAGTTTGTGACCAGTCACTTCGTTCGCTCATTCAATTCTTAGTTTTTCTAACAGCAATGGGGGTATTTAATTGAAAGAGGAAAGATCTACAGATAAATATTAGCTAGCTAGCGGGGCAATCGGCACGATTGGCGCGGAAAATATTGGAGTAAGCAGGCGACGGAGCACGGAAACCTCGTGTGGACTAAGTTGACCAGCGTTCATCGACGGACCCAACACTGACACCACACACCATAACCGTGAGTAGAGTGTATCGGTAGGGATATAGCTAGGGCTGATAGGGACTGTTAGGGCCAAAAATTTAATAAAACGCCGTAAAATTAACATAATTGATCTCTATGGTTTTTCCTCTTATTGTGTAATCTCGGTATGAAAGAGCCGACCCAGAATGTGGTTAGAGTCACTTAAGGGCTGAGCGGGCGTAACTTAAGGCGAGTTACAAGTTCCTCGGTGGTGTTTTGCATATCTTTGGTATTTTCTCTTCCAGTATCGTTGTGCGGTGTTGGTAGCCACGTTTTTAAATCGTGTTTCGTTAAAATCCGATTCAATATGTGTCAGATACATCAATTCTGTCGACTAAAATTTAAAACATTACCAAGCAATGATTTTCTGAAACGGTTAACTAAAACTAATGTATCATAAAATCCAAATGAAAGGTAAATCAAGAAGTTTTATGCATGTTTTATGTATGTAACCAAATTCTCGTTCATTCAATATGACAGTGAGGCAATATCATAATTCTGAAAATGAAAAATGATTCTAGCAGGTTTGAAAACAGTAAAAAATATAATCAAAACCAATACATAAATAACACGTAATCCATAGTATTTTTTTTCTATTTTTAGGTCCTCCCGTTATCGAACCGTTTTCGTTCCCTAAACATATTAAGGTAGGCGGTAGAGCACAGATTACTTGTTCAGTATCTTCTGGTGACATTCCAATAAACTTTAGTTGGAAAAAAGATGGCATGATGATACAACCCGGCTTACAAGTGACTGAAATTAAACAAGAATTTTTTACATTGTTGATTTTGAAAGACATTTCTGCGAAACATAGTGGGAAATACACGTGTTTTGCCGTCAACGCAGCGGCACAGGTGAACTTCACAGCCGAACTTCTTGTTCATGTTCCTCCTACTTGGAAACAAGAACCTTACGACTTATCTGTGATCTTAGGCAACACTATTTTAGTACCCTGTTATGCGGAAGGATTTCCCCAGCCACGTATGACATGGCTAAGGGGTCAAGGAAGTAGTTCTAAGCAGTTTAATTCAATACCATCCAAAAACAACACTCTCAGTGTGAACTACGCGACGCCATCTGATGCTGGTATATCAAAATGTTTTGTGTTATGATAAATCACATGCCACTCTTAATTTACAGGATATTATATGTGCGAGGCCTCAAATGGAGTCGGAACTGATCTTTCCAAAATCATTCACATTGATGTGAATGTAGCGGCTCATTTCGTTATACCAGTGAAGAATGTGACTTCAAGACGAGGAGACACAATAACTCTAGAATGTTTAGCCTTTGGTGATGAGCCAATCGATATTGTCTGGTCTTTTATGGACGCTCGAATAGATTCCAATACTTATAGGTATGTAGATTTTTAAAAATAATCGTAAGCCATAGACATTTGTTTGACATAAAATCGAATGATCGTATATACTATAGGGCAACAATGCGTGTTTGGCTGAATGGACGTTTGCTTCTCCAGTATTACCAACTAAACTGGCCAGCATTATTCTCGAATTTATTTTTATTTGAAATTTTTTTACCCAACAAAAAAAACAGAACTATGCACATCCACCAGTTACACGGCATAAAATTTTTCTACCAGCTACCGGTGGAGTTGAAAGAGAACTTTTTTGCCATTATAAGATTTACAAGTTAGCTTGTGAGAGCAACCGATCGATCTCTACTCTCAACGTGGCTTACAAAGTTCTCTCTAAGAACATCTTCCGCTGTTTATAGACTCAAGCAAGCAGATTTGTAGTATTTGTAGGTCAGTTATTGTGAAGAGCGAACCACCAACAAACCAAATATTTACGTTGAGTAGATCTTTCAGAAATCATTGCCCAGTAAACAAGCGAACGGTAAAGTTCGTTCGGTCCGCTCTCCGTTGCTTTGGAAGCTTTTTACTAGGTGTTATTACAAGTCAAGTCAGTTTCATTTAGTTTTTCTCGATCGCGAGTGAAATTCAGTTTCTGAAGAAGAAAACGTTGTGTGATCTAGCAGGGCAACAACATCATTAATTGCAATTAGCAATATTACCCCGATCTAAAAGCTATATTGCTCCGCGTCTATACGGCACGCACACCAGCAGTCCATCGTGTGTAGCGTGCATTCGTTCATCTGCTAACCACCACCGACCAGCAACATCATTATCATCATCGTTCAGCGCCACGCCTAGCCGGTACACGCGGCCACTCATCGTCGCTCGGCAGCAGCAGCACATTCGTCGCCCGTCTGCAGTAGATCAGTGATACATATAAAATAAGTTTTTGTTTCTCGCCCTTCTGAATTCATATTAATCGTATTGTGTGTGTGTCTGTGCGTGTGTGTGTGTGTGTGTGTGTGTGTGTGTGTGTGTTTGTTTGTGTGTGTGTGTGTGTGTGTGTGTGTGTGTGTGTGTGTGTGTAGAGTGACTGAGAGTGTGCGAGAGAGAGTGCCTAGGTTTAATAAGTTTATCTGTGATAATTACGTTAGTGGTTGGGCGCCATAAGCTCCCACAAGCGAGCCATGGATGATTTATCGGAAGATGAATCATCTATGGCGCAAAATGATGGGGTAGCTTTTTCTGGTTTAGTCCTCCCTCAATACGTCGAGTTGGGAAAACTTCGCCTACCTGTGCGGTTGTTTGTACCTCGGGTAATGATCTGCGAAAAATGCAAGCAGATGGGACATACGACCTCCCATTGCAGCAATAAGGCACGTTGCTCCAATTGTGGGGAGAAACACGAGGATGGCGCCTGTGGAGACAGCACACCAAAATGCGATTTCTGTAAGGGTACTCCTCCTCATGCTCTCTCGTCGTGCCTGGCAACAACGCGGAAAACAATTAGAACACTCGCTAAAACAGCGTTCCAGGCAATCTTTCGCCGAAATGGTGAAAGAAGCATCATCATCACCCGATGTCAATACAAATCCCTTTTCTCCTCTGTCAGATGACGAGTCTGACTTTGATTCGGCTGAAGAGGGAACATCGTTGTTGAAAAGAAGCCCAAGACCAGCTTGCCCATTTCATAAAGAGGTGAAAAAAGGAAAATCCTAGTCCACCTGGTTTTCGTAGTACTAACTACACCCAGGACTTTCCATCTCTTCCAGGGACATCCAAAACCTCTGACGCCCCTATTTAAAAAAACAGAAGCCCCTCCTCAAGTGGGCTGTTCTCATTAGATGATATTGCCGAAGGTATCTTCAAGTGTTGGACATCTCCCCGTCGATGAGCTGCATCATGCTCGAAACCGGTCGGATAAAAAGGTAAATTTTGAAGCCCTTTTTCGTTTGTAAGAACTTAAGTGTTGTGTCCGTACTCGCGTCGCGTTTCCGTTGAGTGTAATGCTGTTCTTACGTTAGCACAAAAATCAAGTGTCGAAAGTTCTGACCCTCTCAAAAGCATTGTTTTGGCAATGCTTCCAACAGTGAAGACCTTTTTGAAGCAATTGACAATTAAGTGGCCCCTCCTTGCAGCTATCATTTCCTTCGATGGATAATTTTCCAAATGAGGTCGGAGATTTGATCACTGTTCTACAGTGGAATTGTCGAAGTTTGATTCCTAAATTGGAATTATTCAAATTTTATGCTATCAATACTGGCTGTGATGCATTAGCTCTTTGTGAAATATGGCGGTCTTCCGAAATCAATCTTCCGTTTCATGATTTCAATATTATTCGTCTTGATCGTGAGGATTCGCGTGGAGGGAGAGTACTTTTGGGGATCAAAAAGTGCTACTCCTTCTATAGAGTGAATTTTCCTCTTATTCCAGGTGTTAAGTTGTCGCATGTCAGGCTGTTATTAAAGTTACAAGCCTTTGCATTGCTTCTGTATATATTCCTCCTAGAGCCTCAATTAACCGAAAACAACTTTCAGATATTTGTTCGGTCCTTCCTTCTCCACGGTTGTTCATGGGAGATTTTAACTCTCACGGTACAGGCTGGGGAGAACTGTACGATGACAACCGGTCTTCCCTGATATATGACCTCTGTGACAACTTCAATATGACAGTTCTTAACAATGGAGAAGTAACACGTTTGTCAGCCCTTCGCCGAACATTTCCAATCGTGTTTGCTTCTCCGATTTCAACAATTCGGTTCATTTTGATTTATCCATGAAACAGGCACTTCGTGAAATCCCAGAGCATCATCGTCCTATGATTGCTCCTGTGATATTTGCTGCAAAGTTTGGCCAAGTTGATTCCACTAAATCGTTCTTCACTGACGGATCTTTGATAGAGGAGTCAGCAGGCTCTAATGAAATTTATAGTGCCAATCGTAAACTTCAAGCTCCTTGTTCCGTATATGTCGCTGAATTAGCGGCAATACACTTCACGCTAGAAATCGTTGCCTCATTAACACCGGATCAATACTTCATTTTCACGGATAGTCTCAGTTCTATAGAGGCTATTTGCTCCTTGAGGCCGCTCCTTCTCGTTTTTTCTCATGAAAATACAGGAGCTTCTAAGTGATCTTCGCGTTATTTTATCATCACTTTTGTATGAGTCCCATCTCATTGTTCAGTTCAGGGCAATGAAAAAGCGGACTCGCTTGCTAAGGTGGGCGCTATGGAAGGCGATATTTATGATCAACAAATCGCCTTAAACGATTTTTTTTTCTATTTTTCGTCAACAGTAACTCGTCAGCTGGCAGTATAAATGGAGTAAAGGAGATTTGGGGCGATGGCAACATTCTATCATCCCAAAGGTGTCGAAGAAATCTTGGCTTAGGGGGATGGATGTGGGTCGAGACTTCATTCGTGTGATGTCTCGCCTCATGTCCAATCATTATTCTTTGAACGCTCATTTATACCGGGTTGGGCTGAGCGACAGCAATCTCTGTGAGTGTGGACAAGGCTATCAGGACGCAGATCACATTATTTGGTCATGTGCTGAACATTGTGGAGTCAGATCTGAGCTTTATGATTCCCTTCGGGCTTGAGGTAGACAATCCAATGTGCCAATCCGAGATATTTTGGCTGTACGTGATTTGGAGTACATGAAACTCATTTATGTGGTTTTGAATAACATTAGCCTTAGATTTTAGTTAGTTTAACCTGTACGTTTAGTATAAGTTTTTTTATATGTGTTTGTTTGTGTGTTATTTTTCTTTTTCAAAAACAGTTCAAGTCAAAAGAAAATCAAAATTCTATATAGTTAAGAATTTAAATTTAATGTGTTATGTAAACCATACTTTAAATTCCCACCCTCTTTCCCATCCGTAATTTGTAATTCCTATTAACCTCGAGACGGCCGCGAGTAATCGGTTCTATCCTCCTAACTTTAGTTTTAAGATAAATGATGTATAAAAATATGAAAATTTGGCTCTGTAAAGTTGATTCGGTTGAGCCTGTACAAATAAATGATTATTAAAAAAAAAAAGATCTTTCAGAAATCAAATCGAGTATCATCTCATTATTCGAATTAAAGGCTGCATACGATACCATAGATAGTTGAAACAAAAGGCTATGGTGTTCACGGGAATTTAGGCTATGATGAATGATGTGCTGTGCTGCGTAAAGGTATGTGTGAAAAAGTATCAGGTGCGTGTGTAAAGGTATCTGTTTAATATTCAGGGTTCAAGATTATACTGAATAATCGACAAAGATGAGTTCAAGGTGGATAATTACCGCCGTTACCTTTCTTAGCTCAGTCGTTAAAGGCTAGCTACAATGCAACTTAGCATATCCACCTCTTTCAACGTCTTACCGGTTGTTGTTAGAATGACATCATCAGCAAATCTGAAAATCTCAACACCTTTGGGCAGTTTCACCGTTAGTACTCCATCGTACAGCACCTTCCAGAGCGTTGGGCCAAGGATGGAACCTTTTGGCACTTCTGCTGTTACCATGACCAACTTCCGCCCCAACTCCGTTTCATAAACTAGAATTCTGTTCTGGAAATCGCTCCCAAGTATTCTGCACAAATAGTCAGGGACTTGCATTCTGTGCAACGATTTGGCAATGGCCTCCCAGCAAGCGCTGTTGAAAACGTTTTTCACATTAATCGCAACGACGGCGGTGTACTGGTTGCCGCGTCTCTTCTGTTTGGATTGCGACCACCGTCGAGATTCCTTTTTGGAATGCGAACTGCTTTTTAGACCAACCGCTCTCGCTCTTCGAGCGTTTTCGTCAGCCTGTTGAGGATAATCATTTCCAGGAGCTTCCCGAGAGTATCCAAAAGAAATTTGGGTCTATACGATGCTTTAGCCCCTGGCGGTTTGCCAAGTTTTAGCAGCAGCACCAACTTCAAGACCTTTCATCTGTCTGGGAAGCAACCTTCATCTAGACATTTCTGTAGCAAAGTCCTGAATATGTCTTGAAACGCCATGATCGCGGTGTTCAATGCAACAATGGTTTTCAGCTCAGGAGCCTAACTTCAGATCCATTACAGTTGCCCGGAGCTCTTTATTTGAGATTTGAATTTCTCTGGCATGTGCTTCTTATGGTGTAGGTGGCCATTCCGTTGCGTTGTGCTGCGGATAAAGATCGTCAACGATAACCTTCAATTTATCCGGGCACATGTCATTAGGTATCGCTAGACTTTTGGTCTTCGCCAACACTATCCGATAAGCGATGCCCCAGGAATCGACATCAGAATCGTCTACAGAATTTGATAATTCGACCCAACAACTCGGCTACATATTCCAGCTCACTCTTCGTTCGCAGTGTGATGAATTGTAATACGCTACCTCATGTGGTAATACGCTAACATCAGAAGCAGTTTTTTGAAGGAGTTGCCTAGAGCATTGGAACCGTTATTAAAGTTAATATATAATGTTTGTAATTTAGAGTATCTTCATTTTATTGTAGTTGGTAAGTGCTTATTGTATCTGACTCGGCGAAGGTAGCGAGCTGTTAGGTCTCCCTTCTGGCTGCTATTCATACCCACGTGAAGCAGTCGCCATAGTGATCCCATGGTTGTCTATGCTCGCTTGAAGGTGAGCAGAAAGAACATGCTAAGGTTGACGCGGGCCTTCGTGGGGACACCTCGTTCAAAGCCTGATTGGCGTAGGTCAGAATGGGCATCTGAGCCTAATGTAGCATGCCTGCATACTTTCCCACACTTCGTACATTTCCCAACATGTGTTCCTCATCCAAAATCCAAACACCCATGAAGAACTTTGATGCCTTAAGAATAACTCCAAACAAAGATTAATCCTTGCAACCCTATCACATTTCAGACCTTTCTCCTTTATTACATAATTGCACCACCAAGAACCAACGTTCCTACATTCCATTCTTGTTGACCATAAACAGACATGACCTTAACCGTTTTGCTGATGCGTACGCTCATGCGACGGCACAGCTGAGCGACACATGTTGACGTTATATTTTTGCTTACTCTTTATCCGCATGGCTCTAGATCAAAGTAGGTATACAGTGAAACTAATTGTAACCATTTAAATAGACAATCTTTTGGAAATAAACACACACTTGTATTCTTGAACTCCAGCAGAACGTGTCTATGCAGAAATTTCATCCGAAGTCCGCACGACCACCATTTGGCATACCGTGACATAGTGGACATAGTGATGGAAAACATCGTTCGCGTTCGTTAGTAAAGACTCAAGTCAAGTGAAAAGAAAAGTTAAGTTGAACATTACCTAGACGTGAAGTAAAGTTGCAAAATGGGTTGGTTTACAAGCGACAACTACGTAACCAATCATGTCGATTTGGCCACAACGGAAATAAAAATCCTAGTCGGAGCCTCAGTAACGGTAGTAATCATATTGATCGCGTACATGTTACTACGTATTTACAACAAGTACCAGAAAAGAGGTGTACAGAACAAAATTCAACACGAGATAAGGCTGAATAATATCAGAGTGCAGGCCGACAGACAGCAATAAAGTGACCGTAAAAAAAAAAAAAAAAAAAACAACCGTGAAAAAAGTGACAAACATTAACTCAGTTGAAGTACCGTAAAACCAAACGAACAAATTGGCATGTGAAGATAAAGATGCACAACACAACTCAAACTGAACAATTTTCACTTTTGGACACAAATATAGTCCTCGCATGTGCACTAGTAGTGACATTGGTATTGCTGATAATAACAACATGTCGTATATGTTGTCTAACAAGAAAATCGTCAATAAACAACAACAGTAAGTGCAGAGCTGAAACCCTAACATCAATCAACGAGCAGTGCAGTGTCTGGTACTGCAACGAGCAACAACCCCAGCGGGACAGCAGCGTGAAGATGCAAAACATCGAAACAACAAAGAAGTAACCGGCATGGTGTCGAGACAGAGAAGTAATCGGTATGGTGTCAACCGGCAATATCAACGCAGAAACAACGTACGTAAGTCAAATTTACAATTAACTAAATCCACTCTACATGGAATCAATTGAAAACAATCTCGGACGGCTACAGAAAATTGAGAATAATTTTAGAAAAGCACCCAATAGAGAATATTCCAAAAATTTCCTTCAATCAAAATTAAACGAAACTCGAACACTAAGAGACCAAATCGTAAATGAATTAGCTCGTATAGAAGAATACTTAGAAGAAACTCTCTTAGAACAAAAAAATAAAGAAATATTATTACTATCCAGCAAAATATTTAGATTTATAGAGTCAAAACTCTTTAACGCAAAAAGCAGACCAAAATATACGCTAAAAAAACTTAACGCAACTTGCAATTATTTGTAAAAAACTAACACAAAAAGAAACAATGTCAGAAACGTTTGACATTAAAACAGCCACCGCGATCGTACAAACGTACGATGGGTGTGCAGAAAATGTATATGCATTCGTAGATGCAGCAAACCTCTTAAAAGAGTTAACTAAACCAGAACATGTAGCAATGGCAATCAAATTCCTCAGGACAAGACTTACCGGAAAAGCAAGGCAAGGTTTGCCAGAAAATATAATTACAATAGAAGCATTAATAGCCGACGTCAAAACACGTTGTGCAGACACTATTACACCACAAAGCATTTTAGCCAAACTAAAAGTGAGTAGTCAAAAGGGTGACGTAGGAAAATTTTGTGCAGAGGTTGAATCCCTCTCGATGCAACTACAAAGTGTGTACATCTCCCAAATGATACCAGGAGATGTCGCAAAATCAATGGCCACCAAAGCAGGCATTGATACATTAATAAATGGTATTAAAAATACCGAAACAAATATCATATTAAAGGCGGGTACTTTCCCCTCCGTGAAAGAAGCCGTACAAAAAATTAACGAAAACTTGACGCAGGAAACGAATAATTCAAATCAAATCCTACACATGAATAGCCAACGGTACACAAACCGTGATCGGCAAAACTACAATAATCAACGCGGAAACTACAGAGGCAGATATATGAACTCTAATCGCAACAATTACAATCGTAACAGTAACAATAATCGCAACTATGGAAATCGTCAGTATTCCAATAACTATGAACGAAATTATGATCAAAACCGATTCAATTCAAGAAATCGTTATCAAAACAATAACTCGAACAGACCACCACCACCACGTGGTTTCCACCCTCATAATAATAACCGAAATGTTTACTATTCGGAAAACGAGAACCAACCATCGACTCCACCCCAGGTCGATGTGAACAGGGAACGTGGGGAACAAATTGTACATCCAAGAAGATGAATATCTTTAACATGAATATGCATTATTCAATTTTTGTTACGCTTAAATTGGAAATGTGTGAAAAAACTTGCACACTGATAGTTGACACTGGTGCAGATATATCAATTATCAAAGAAAACATTTTAAATGTAGAACAAGACATATATCCTAAACAAAAATGTACCATAAATGGTATAACTGATGGTAAAACCGAGAGCATTGGTCTTACTCACACAAATATCGTTATCAACGACATAAAAATACCGACAAATTTTCAAGTCGTAGATAAAAAATTTCCCATACACACCGACGGAATCTTGGGTAGAGGTTTCCTAGCGGAATATGGTTGTAATATATGTTTAAAATCATGGTTATTAACATGATTGTAAATCATCGCCCAGTGAACAAGCGAACGGTACAGTTCGTTCGGTCCGCTGTCCGTTGCTTTGGAAGCTCTTAACGAGTTGTTTACAGTATTCAGTATCAGTTTTTCTAAATCGCCAGTGAAATCGTCGTGAGTGAAATCAGTCTTGGTTTACTGAAGAAGAGAACATTGTGTGATAAGTGGTGCAACAACGTCATTGATTGCAATTAGCAATATTGCCACGATCGAGAAGCCATATTGTCTCGCATCTATACGGCACGCATACCAGCAGCCCATCGAGTGTAGCGTGTATTCTTCCATCCACCAACTACCACCGACCAGCAACATCATCGTCATTGTTTAGCTCCACGCTTAGACGGTACACGCGGTCACTCATCGTCGCTCGGCAGCAGCAGCACACATTCGTCGCCCAGCTGCAGTAGATCCGTGATACATATAAGAGAAGTTTTTTAGTAGTATATAAGATAAGCGATTTTCATCGTAGTGTGTGTGTGAGTGTGGAGAGTGATTGATAGTGTGTGTGAGAGTGTATTTAGTTTTAGTTTTTTGTTTAGGTTTAGTTTGTTTATCTGTGATTGATTGTAGATAATTACGTTAGTGGTTGAGCGTGATAAGCTCCCACAAGCGAGCCATCGCAAGATAAATCATCTATGGCACGAAATGATGAGGTAGCTCATAGAGTTACCAGATCACGTGCTTATCCAGATAGTTCAACTGGGCCATGGGTTGTTTATTTTCAGCCCAAATCGAAACCTCTAAATGTTTGTCAGATTTCTGATGATCTGACGAAGCGATTCTCGGCCGTGACCGAGATAATTAAAGTCAGACCCAATAAACTTCGGGTCGTTGTGTCCAATCTCAAGCAAGCTAATGAGATTGCTGTCTCTCAGCTCTTTACTCTAGAATATAGAGTGTATATCCCAGCTCGGGGTATTGAAATTGAAGGTGTGGTCTCCGAAACGAGTCTGACCCCTGAGATCTTGCTGAAGCGGGGGGTTGGTCGATTTAAGAACCCTCTGCTTCCCCCAGTTAAGATACTTGATGTGCGCCAACTTGGCACAGTGTCGACCAACAAGGGCGAAAAAAAGTTTACACCGTCAGACTCGTTTCGCGTAACCTTCTCTGGCTCAGCCCTCCCTCAATACGTCGAGTTGGGAAAACTTCGACTACCTGTGCGATTGTTTGTACCTCGGGTCATGATCTGCCAGAAATGCCAGCAGATGGGACATACGACCTCCCATTGCGGCAATAAGGCGCGCTGCTCCAACTGCGGGGAGAAGCATGAGGATGGCGCGTGCGCCGACAGCACACCTAAATGCGCTTTTTGCAAAGGAACTCCTCCTCATGCTCTCTCATCGTGCCCGGCGTATAAACAACGCGGGGAACAATTAGAACGCTCGCTGAAACAGCGTTCCAGGCAATCTTTTGCTGAAATGGTTAAAAAAGCCTCACCATCACCCGATGCCAATACAAATCCCTTTGCTCCTCTGTCAGATGACGAGTCTGACTTTGATTCGGCTGAAGAGGGAACATCGTTCACTTTTCCGGAAGGTGCTTCAAGGAAGCGAAGACGCGTCCGCCCACGGAAAGTTGTTGAAAAGAAGCCCGAGACCAGCTTGCCCATTTCAAAAGAGGTGGAAAAAGGAAAACACAATTCCTCCTGGTTTCCGTAGTACTAACTACACCCAGGACTTTCCATCTCTCCCGGGGACATCCAAAACCCCTGACGCCCCTATTTTAAGAACAGAAGCCCCTCTTCAAGTGGGCTGTTCTCATTTGATGACATTGCCGAAGGTATCTTTAAGTACCTCGAAATTTCTGACCCTCTCAAAAGCATTGTTTTGGCAATGCTTCCAACAGTGAAGAATTTTTTGAAGCAATTGACAATTAAGTGGCCCATCCTTGCAGCTATCATTTCCTTCGATGGATAATTTTCCAAATGAGGTCGGGGATTTGATCACTGTTCTACAGTGGAATTGTCGAAGTTTGATTCCTAAATTGGAATCATTCAAATTTTTAGCTCACACTACCGGTTGTGATGCATTCGCTCTTTGTGAAACATGGCTCTCTTCCGAAATCAATCTTCCGTTTCATGATTTCAACATTATTCGGCTTGATCGTGAGGATTCACGTGGAGGTGGAGTGCTTTTGGGGATCAAAAAGTGCTACTCCTTCTATAGAGTGAATTTTCCTCTAATTCCAGGTATTGAAGTTGTCGCATGTCAGGCTGTTATTAAAAATAAAGGCCTTTGCATTGCTTCTGTGTACATTCCTCCTAGAGCCTCAATTAACCGAAAACAACTTTCAGATATTTGTTCGGTTCTTCCTGCTCCACGGTTGGTCATGGGAGATTTTAACTCTCACGGTACAGGCTGGGGAGAACTGTACGATGACAACCGGTCTTCCCTAATATATGACCTCTGTGACAACTTCAATATGACAGTACTTAACAATGGAGAAGTAACACGTTTGGCTGGTACATCCTCAGTTGGCAGTAGATTAGACCTCACACTTTGTTCGAATTCATTATCGTTGGATTGCACATGGAATGTGATTCAAGATCCCCACGGTAGTGATCACTTGCCCATACAAATTTCGGTTGCCACCGGGTTCAATCCGTCGAAATCTGTCAACGTCGCGTATGATCTTACTCGTCACATCGATTGGATAAAGTTCAGGACAGCAGTAGATGAAGCCGTAACGACGGTAGAAAGGCTTTCACCGCTGGAAGAATATAACTTCCTCTCCAACCTGATCTTAGACCGCGCGCTTCAAGCTCAAACTCGACCAGTTCCAGGGACGTCATCTCGCAGGAAACCTCCTTCGCCATGGTGGGATCAGCAATGCACCGAGGTTTACCGTAAAAAGTCCGACGCGTTTAAAGTTTTCCGTAGACGTGGAACACCTGAGCACTTCGAAGTATACACGGCTCTCGAACGCGAACTTAAGAGCCTCATCAAGGCCAAGAAACGCGGTTACTGGCGAACATTCGTGAACGGGCTATCGAGCGAAACGTCGATGAGTACTCTTTGGAACACGGCGCGAAGGTTGCGTAACCGAACTACGAACAACGAGAGCGAAGAGTACTCGGACCAATGGATCCTCAAATTCGCGCGAAAAGTTTGTCCAGATTCTGTCCCGGCACGGATGATTCCTCGCGAAAACACGAATTCGATAGATGAGATCAGCCAACCCTTTTCAATGGTAGAGTTCTCTCTCGCACTCCTTTCGTGTGGCAATACGGCTCCAGGGGCCAACAGGATCAAGTTCAACTTGCTTAAGAACCTCCCAGACGTCGCGAAGAGGCGCATGTTGAACTTGTTTAATCAGTTTCTGGAACTCAACATTGTACCGGATGATTGGAGACGGGTGAGAGTTATTGCCATTCAAAAACCTGGTAAGCCCGCGTCCGACCACAACTCCTATCGACCCATCGCGATGTTATCCTGTATTCGAAAGTTGTTGGAGAAAATGATCCTCTTCCGTCTGGACAAATGGGTTGAGACGAACAACCTGCTTTCAGATACTCAATATGGTTTCCGTAGGGGTAAGGGAACGAACGACTGTCTCGCGTTGCTTTCCACGGATATTCAGTTAGCTTTTGCTAAAAAAGAGCAAATGGCTTCTGTATTCTTGGATATAAAGGGAGCTTTTGATTCAGTATCTGTTGAAGTTCTTTCAGATAAACTCCACGCTTGTGGCTTTTCACCATTAATGAATAATTTTTTGTACAATTTGCTGTCAGAGAAACATATGAGCTTCTCTCATGGAAACTCTACAGCTTTTCGATTTAGCTACATGGGTCTCCCCCAGGGATCATGTTTAAGCCCCCTTTTGTATAATTTTTATGTCAAAGACATTGACGGTTGTCTAAGTGACAATTGTACGTTGAGACAACTTGCAGATGACGGCGTAGTGTCTGTCACGGGACCCAATGGGGTCGATCTGCAAGGACCCTTACAGGATACCTTAGACAATTTGTCTACTTGGGCTCTAGAGCTAGGTATCGAATTCTCTACGGAGAAAACTGAGTTGGTAGTTTTTTCTAGGAAGCATAACCCAGCACAACCGAAGCTTCAAATTTGGGGTAAGCCGATAACTCATTCTATGTCATTTAAATATCTTGGGGTCTGGTTCGATTCTAAGTGCACCTGGAGATCCCATATTGAGTATGTGAAGCGAAAGTGCCAGCCAAGGATCAACTTTCTCTGCACAATTACCGGGACCTGGTGGGGAGCTCATCCACAAGATCTTCTAACGTTGTACCAGACAACGATTTTGTCGATTATGGAATACGGTAGTTTTTGTTTTCAGTCAGCGGCTCGGTCGCACTTCATTAAACTGGAACGTATTCAGTATCGGTGTCTTCGTATCGCGTTAGGTTGCATGCACTCGACTCACACCATGAGTCTTGAAGTGCTGGCTGGCATGTTGCCACTCTCGGATCGGTTTACAGAATTATCTCTCCGGCTCCTCACCAGGTGTGAAGTTATGAAC
>JASCZW010002234.1:0-74893 GCA_034211315.2 Aedes japonicus
TGCACCTTGGTCTTAACCCCGGCTATAAGATTCTGCACAACCTGTGAATCAACCGTTTTTTGCATGTAAACCCATACTTTCTTCAGTTCCTCGACTTTCTTCGTTACCTTAGGTCGTTTAAGAAGGTGCTGCTTCATAATCGCCCAGTACTTCTCGATGGGGCGGAGCTCCGGAGTGTTGGGAGGGTTGAACATTTTCGGCACGAAATTGACCTTATTGTCCGCATACCACTTCAGCACGTCCTTGGAGTAGTGGCATGAGGCCAAATCCGGCCAGAAGATTGTTGGGACGTTGTGGGTCTTCAGGAGAGGAAGCAGCCGCTTCTGCAGGCACTCTTTATGTACACCTGTCCGTTCATCGTATCCTGGGTCACGAAAGGTGCACTCCGCTTCCCCCACGTGCAGATGGCTTGCCAAACCAGGAATTCTCTTCGCAAATTTGGACATCTTCTGAGTGACATACATCCGGAACGCTGAACTTATCCTTGGCCGTGAAAAACAGGTTGCCGGGGATCTGTTTGAAGTCGGCCTTCACATATGTTTCTGTCGTCCATGATGCAGCATTCAACTTTCGTCAGCATGTTGAGGTACAACTTCCTGGCACGGGTTTTGGCGGACTTGTTCTGCTTCTCGTCGCGATTAGGGGCCTTTGTACCTTGAACGTTCGAAGCCCAGCCTTAGTTTTGGCCTTCTGGACAAAACTTTGGCTTAGGTGCAGCTTCTTAGCTGCACATCCCGAACGGAGGCGTTCGGATTTCGGTTGAAGGCCCCAGCTACGCGGTTGTGATTTTTGGTGTTGTACGGAATACTTTTTCCTTCACTTCCGATCGGTGGCTTCCGATCGGTGGTCAACCGTTCCTCGAACCGCTTAATCACTCGCAACACCGTGGAATTCGCGATTCCCAACGTTTTAGCGATGGAACGATGCGAGAGGTCCTTGTTCTCGTGATGAATGCGCAAGATTTTATCACGCACGAGCTGTTCTTTCGACTCAATTTCCGCGAGTTTTGATCACAGGACTTTAAGGACTTGCAGGATGTAAATAATGCACTATGAACTAAATCCACCCAAATTTTCATTAAATTCTACCCAACGGTTAAAAAGTTAGATCAATTTCATAGTGTGGCAATTTCATCGTGGACACCCTTTATTTGGTTATATGTTATATGTAGGTATTACCGAAATCTGTATATTATTTTGTTTTACAAAAAAATTGGTAATAAAAATTACAGAAATCAGCATATGTTGTACAAAACTCCGATCTCTCAGTATAAATTCCTTTTTACAGTTTAGAATCAGCAAACAAAAATTACCGAGCTAAAATGATAGATTTAAGTGTGGCACATATTTATTGGCAAAAATCCATGGAAAATTCTACATAATAATGATGTGTCCACACATAAATCTATCATTTTAGCTCGGTAATTTTTGTTTGCTGATTCTAAACTGCCATTCGGTTGATTCATTGTACAATTTCACTGATTTTGATCAATCAAGGAGTAACAACAATTGATACGTGCAGTCAGTCAAGCTAACCTAAGCTAAAATCTGCATTTCAGATGATAAAAGCTTTATATTAGCATGATATCAGCATCTTGAATGCTATTTGTTGTAAAGTTGGATTTGAAATTTAAATGCTTTAAATTGCTTTAAATTTAAATGTTGCTGCTCTAATAAGCATTTGGAATGCAAAATAACATTAATGAAGCATTATCATAGCATTGCAGTAAAGCGTATATTGGCCCAAAGGGGTATTCATGTTGCATTTAAGGCGACTTAATTGCTTGATAGGCTGCCGTAAAGACGCTTTGGACTGCTTATTAGTTACTTGGACATTTTACAATGTGTGAACGGTAAGTAGAGAATAAGATAACCTATCTTGAAAAAATCATCCAAATTCTGAAAAAATCATCCAAATAAAACTGGGTGTTTTTTTTTTTTAAATCAGCTAAAGTTTTCGGAAACAGTTTCTTTTTCTAGGTAGGACTCAATTAAGAACTTTTTCAGTATATTTATTCAAAACTTTAACTCCTTTGATTTGTCATTTTTTTATTATTCCCATTTTAAAAAGACAGTCTAGATAAATTCCGCAAAAACCCTTCCGTACTAATTGACCTTTTGTGACAAAATCTACATGTTCAGAAAGTTTAATCGGAATCTGAGAGGGCGTTGCCAACTCCGAATACAGTTTGACGCGAAATTTATCTCGTATGAACGTTTTGAATTAAATTCCTATTTTTTGTTTTAAATCCTACTTTTCCTCATATCAATTAAAACGTCTGAAAATGTATTGAAACGTACAAGCTACTTTTTGGAATGAACCTTACCCTGATTTTTTTATAACTATAAGCCTATTGCCGACCTTACTTTTGAAGGGGTTAAGTACAATTGCTACTAGTTGGACAAAGTACTGTAATAAAATAAATGCAATGCCATAAGCTGTCCACTGTTCCACTCTCTCGCCTTTGAATGGCAATCGTTTCACTTCTTTTTTTCTCCAACCCCCACCCTAGGAGTTGCGATCACTATCTAGATTAGCATGTTTTATTAATTTTTTGCGCGCGGTCGGGTTGTTTGCGGAAATGTTTTATTTTCCTAGAACACCTTGCCTCTACTGAGGTATTCCTTACGCCATCAACCCTGAGCTAGAACGGTGAAATGGCTTGTACCGCAATCATTTTGTCATCCATTAATTAAGTGTGGTGCGAACATTTGATAGTTCCAATGCGATGGGGTCTCCTCGAATAATAGCAAACCTCGATTTGAGCAAAATGATTCCAATTTCGGCCAGACTAGCCATTATTCTAACAAATCAACAAATCCCGCAGCAATAGAATTCAAATAAAGCAACAAAACAAATGTGCACCTTCAATGTGACTCTAATTCTTTGCGAAGAGTGCTTCGTTTTGGGACGAGTATCCAGTAGTGGGAATAAATTAGTCCACAAAGACCATTCCTTCCGAATGGCGAATGCTGCTTTAGTCGGATAAATAATTAAACCGAATAATTTATTCGTTTCCATTACGGTAGTAATTCTTTCGCTGAGTTGTAACACAAACAAAATTAATGAAAACGAACAACTTGTATGACAGCTCCCGTCAACGGAGGGCGGGGGGGTTTGGAGTGATTCAGCCCTCAGGAAGTAGTGTAGGTAACTTAGTAAAATAACATTCTACGAGACGGCCAATAACTAGACGACTATGGTGATGAGTTTCTTCATTGCGTTATTCGTGAGAACGGAAGCGGAAAATGATTGTTGAAATTCCAAAAGTCAAGCCAAGTCACGACATAGATCCACTCAGTCGAAATGGAATGTAGTTTCACTGGCATGAGCTCAGTCGATAGCAAGTAGATCATATTAATTGTTTGTCATTAGGTAAGGATTGTTATGTTCTTACGCAGCATGAATTTCAACGCAGCTTGTTTGAGTGAATTGGCGCTGGGTTTGGAACCTTATAGTATAGATCTTCTCTGTTCTCAAAAATAACCAATCTGTTGCTCGAGTTTAGCAATTTCAACAAACATTCTACTGCAGCAAACATGCATAGAACCACCCACCTACACTGCACACGAATAGAACAGCAACTAAATTGCATCAGTATAAATCAAATTACGTAACACCTGGCCCATAAATTTTGGAACGCAAGTAAATTCATTATCGTTCACCTTTGTTCTCCTCCCGATCCCTGCTCAACCTGCTAGCTACTATGCAAGTAGTTGCTTCTGCCCGAATAAAGGCACAGTGTTGCCATCAAAGCTACGTGGGAGGTTGGAAGGTTGCTTTCTTCGGATTTACAAATTGATAGCATACGATGCATTGAAGCATCCCCAAAGATATACCCTCGATCCGTGATGTGTGCCGGTTCTGTTGTAGCTGCTAGCGGAACTGAGACCAGGACATCACCAACACAGTCAATCCTGCAGCATTCCAAATCGAGCGCGCAACACACAGGAATTGCACCGAACGGTGCGCGGATGTCATGCAGTATTTTCACTCGAGCTGCTACCGGTTGCCGGTGGATAATAAATATTCACCGGTGAAAAGCGATTATCAATCACCAAAGGGTCTTCCTAGGCTTGATTCATGAGCAGAGACTAGGGAGGTAAAAGCTCGCGTTCCGGAGGGAGAACCGTCAACATCGTTCATCCTGGATGGTGTTGCAGGGGCATCGTATGCACTCTATCCACCCAGACGCAATTGTTGGGTTGGCAGTTGATCGATTACTGAAATTCGTTAAATTTGGACAGCACCTAGTTTTGAGATAGTTCAATGGGGCGGTGAATTTGAGCTCCCCATTTTGTGAGAACATGATACTTAATTTCAAAACAGTTCTAAGGATTCTAAAATGTTTCTGAGCAGTGTTATTGTAGAAAAAGTGAGTGTGATCAAACGCTGAGTCACTGAATAACGACAATCGTCTAAATATCCAGCAAAATAAACTGTGACATATCTTATCGCTACGCAGATCGACAAACGTACCCTAACTCGCATAAATTTTAGCCATCGTACCGAACACTTTGACAGGGGACAACTTTAAACCGCAACCACGCATTTTTTTAAATCAACTGGAATGAAAAGAATGCACAAGTATGCAACTGTTGTAGGCAAAGCACGACGAATTATATATGATTCGTCTAAATATTTTTCCTTATCAGTGTTATCAGTAAAAACAATTCCTTGATCCGGGAGAGCGTTGGAAGGAATACTAATTTCGTAATCTCTCACCCGCATGTGCACCATTGCCGCTGAGCGTGAGTAGAGGAAGTCACAGGGAAAAACAAAAGTCCTCGTTTATAAAATATACTTTACATGAACGCTCAGATAGTCCAACCAGGAAAAACAATTTTCAAGGTCACGGACTCTTCTAGTGCGCGTTCGAAACTACTATATACTTGAGCATTTATTAATATACTTCCGTCTCTACAACTGAATCAATCTCATGATCCACAAAGATTTTTCCTTGTTGTTGAATTGCTAAGGAATGTATCAAAAATAAGCTATCCACCGGCAGTTTGCGTTGTACGCATTTATTTGTGATGGTTTAACTGTTCATCATAGCATGCTGTGCGTTTTACTATCACCCTCTGTCTGTTTACTTGTTTGCACGGTTTAAATTCTCCATTTTCAATATGTCACGCTTTGAAAAAGACGTGGAAATCAAGGTTTTGGACACATGACGACGTGAAAAGGGTGTAACAATGCGACAATTGGCCAACCATTTTGTAATTCATCACGCGAGTGTCAAACCCATCATAACCAAGTTTGAGAAACACAGTCCTTTGGATGAACTGCAAGGAAGAGGCAGAAAATACGGATCTTCAAACACTAAACTGGATAGCAAGTGGCAGCTCTAATTCGAAAGAACAAATCAATGTCGATAATTGATTTGGCCAATAAAGTAGGAACCAGCGCTGACAGTGATTCCAAACGGAAAAAAGTCTAAAACAGCCTCATTTTACAATAAATCTATTTTTCTAATTTTGAACTCCATTAGAAATTTCTTTTTCCAAACTTTTATGAAGATTGGATGATCATTGTGTTCTCTACCATTTTTCAAGGTATGGGTCCTACATGGTCGTGGTTTTTTACTCCCATACAATGGGTGTCCACAGTTAAATTGCATAACTTTAACCTCGTCCTCAAAAACAAGTATTCTCAACCGATTGTTATGAAATATTCAAGGAATAAAAACACAATGTATGATCTTGGTTTAACTATTTTTATCTCACTGTATTTCTTTACCAAATCCAAAAGTCCGAACATTCTTCTTAATACCACACATAAGATTTTGTACAACACTTGAACCGACCTTTTTCCCAATTATGATTGCACCATTTCCTGTTATGTAGTGACAACTTTAGGATGCTTACGAAGTTCGTGCTTCATTATAGCCCATTATATATTTTTCAATTGGCCGCAACCCTGGAAAGTTTGAGAGATTAAGATCCTTTGGCACGAAATTGACACCATTCGTCTTCTACCACTCCAGGACATCCTTGAAGTAGTGACAAGAGGCTAGTTCCGGCCAAAAAATTGTAGAAACGTTGTGTGTTTTGAGAAAAGGGAAGCAGTTGTTTTTCAAGGCATTCATTCATGCTAAACTAGACCATTTACAGTTGAAGTTGTCACGGAAGGCTTGCTCCGTTTACCACACGAACAAATCCCCTGCCAAATCATGAATTTCTTGTGGAACTTTAACACCTGCTGTTTCCTGAGAGACTCTGTAACATCGAACCTGTCTTTTGCAGTCACATTTTTGTTGCCGGGAATTTGTTTCAAGTCAGCATTTACGTGTGTTTTGTCGTCCATGATGCAGCAGTGTTTTTGCTGACCTATACTGTTTTTCATTGCGGCTTGGAGCTTTCTGAGCTTTGAATGAACGGAGGCCGTCTCGTTTCTTGGCTTTCTGTACGAAACTTTTGGTCAAGTGCAGCTTTTTTGCGACATCCCGAACGGAACAGGTGAGTTCGCGTTTAAAGACAGCAACCACTCGCTTGTGATCTTTCACACAGTACGGAACACTTTTTCTACACCCAAAAGTTGAAATTGTAGCAAAAATGTAATTGCAGTTTTGGCAATCATATCTTGAGAAATCCGCATGATTCTGATAAGGCAATTTTTGCCCGTCATGATCCACAAAGCTTTTGATGGTATAAACAAAGCCATGCAAGTGTGTGCAAGCGGTTATCACTGTGTGATTAGTGCCTCGACAGTCGCAGCAACCGTTGGGTTTTTGTTGAACCGTCAACAACTTCTCAATATGGGATGAGACAATGGCACAGAACGCCGCTATGCCATATGCCGTTGTTGCTATTCCACTGTCAAGTGTTCTATTTTTATTTGTACTCGTCATCACCCCTCCTATCGCCCCTCTCATCAAGTCACTGTGCGTTTTATGCAAATAAACGAAGCCATGTAAGTGTGTTGCGACCGACATTTACTTCATTGTTGTAACGTTGAGTGCATCGACAACCGAAGCAACTGTAGGGCTTTTATTCTGCTCACCTCAACTTGTGAGGTGACTGGATGGTTACAATGAATATGCCGTCATGCTGACGGTCGCGGTTCAACTCTCAGTAGCGGATCGTAATCTTTTTTTGTGAGCCATTGAATTTACTACTACTAATCAACTGTACAACCTCACGCACACATTGAATTTTTCTAATCAAATTGATGTGTTGCTTTTTTGCCCAAGACCAATGTTGCATTTTTTCTCCAAGTTGCGATCCATGCTATCCATTACGAGAAATGAAACCAAATCTTGCGAAATTACATTACAATCTTGCTTTTTTATTTTGGGTGTACACTCACCTTCTTCCGATCGACAGTTAAACGTTCCTCGAAACCTTTTATGACACGAGACACTGTAGACGGGTAAATTTTCAACATCTTTCCGATGGGTCGGTGCGAAAGAAGAGGGTTGTCGAGGTTTCGTGTGCAAAATGTTCTCGCGCACTTGCTGTTCCTTCGACTGCATTTTTGAAACTACGACACATTTCACAATAAAACTCACGCAGTGTTAACAAAACACGCTGAGGTATTTTCACCCAAAATTTCGTTGAAAGTAACACAAAGGCGAAATGTTACAGCTTATTGGAAAGTGGTCAATTTAACTGTGCTCACCCTTTAGGAATGTATGGAGAATCGAAAAAAAACTTCAACTAAGTTTTCAAATGGGAGCACTCAAGCGCATTTACACAATACAATAAGCTTCTTTTGTAGATTTTTCTACCACCTTCCGGAAAATGTGGGTCATCATCTTGCGCAAACTTGCGCAAATACTATTCTGGGAGGCCAGAGTCCTGGAATGTCTGTGTAGTGTATGTGTGTAATGAAGCTCAGTTTCCCAAGCAACTAATGAACCGATATGAATGAAACAACCGCCAAATGAAAGGTACTGTAGTCATATACTTTGCTTTTGAATTATTGGAATCGGATCACTGGTTCCGAAAATTGCCCCATGGGAAGCGGCCAGGGAAGATCCAAACCTATCATGCGGCACCTCAAACTACATGCGAATTAAAAAATAAATCCAATGGTCATAATATCAAAAGTCAAGAACTGCATTGATCTCATCCGGGTTGATGTTCCAGCTAACTCCCGGGAAAGTGGATTTGGATCAAAACCCATAATGTGACACATCAATTCAAACATGAGAACTCAAAAATAAATGCAATGGTGATGATATTAAGTTTCCATGACCATAATGACCACATCTTGTTCTTAGGATTCACATTCTTATTCTTAGGATAAATTTAAGTGTTAATTTTCAAATAAATTGGCATGTAATGTAAGAACAAATACACTGTAGTAAAATCCTAGAGGGTTTGAGCTGTTTAGTGGAATACCTGTAAATAGAAATTAGAAGAAAAATAAGTATTTTCCATTTAATTCCAACTACTTTTGCATACCTTGACAGATACGCGTATTTCATACAATGTGCAAATTCTTCAGTGTCTCGTACTAATAACTGAAGTCGAGTTATTAGTACGAGACACTGAAGAAGTCTGCACATTGTAGACGAAATACGCGTATCTGTCAAGATAAGCAATAATAGTTTCTCCTAATTTTTCTTCTAATTTCTAGTTACACTGTAGTAACCAATTTGTGATTTCAACTGGTTACTGCATGGTCTTCCGGGACATCCGGAATATGCAGAATACCTAAAGAGTTGTGCATTACTTTCGTTCTTGAGTGACACGAGTCTTACCATATATTTTTACAAAGGAAAAATATGTAATAGATTGCTAATGCAATGCCCATGATCCACAAAGAGAAACGATCCTGCATCCTTGCTCCTTGGCAAGATGCACTGCCACTTCGCATTTTCAAAATATAAAATTTCAGTTATTGCTGTCATTTTATACGTTAAATATATTTCACCATGTTTGCTGCGTCGTAGAAAGCATCTTGGCTATCTGAGTCGAATGTTATATTTCACTCGGTACTCCAGGCCTCGAACTAAAAGTCAATTTTCCAAGCGATCTGTTTACCTTTCTTTAAAAAAAATTGTAAAAATAATGTCCGCACATGTAGGAAAAAAACATTACAATCATTAATGTGATGTGATGTGATGTGTAATAAGAACCCACCATCAGTGCAAGGATTACCTATGGCTGCAGGACTATTCTCAGCAGGTTGTTCTGAGAGTAGCCTACGTGATGGCTTCTTGTAGCAGGGTCAGCCGATCTCAGTGAGGACCTTCGGAAGACTACGGCCAGAAGGCCGCGTGTCTTCGCATGACAAGGGACTGGCGACTCCACGAACCTTTGTCCAGTCAACAAATCCTTCGACTGCCTTAGGCTACCCACCCCCCGGGAATCCCCGTTATATAGTTGTTAAAGGAACAGTAGACATGTTTAGCATAAATGATTTATAAAAAGTTAAAACAAAATGAAAATTTCACGGCTATACTGAACTTTAGATTCAATTAACACAATTATTTTTGTTTGTATTTGCACTAGTAAATGTACTGGGATATTGCAAATTTCTACTGTTGCTTATAAAATAGTTGTGGGCAATAAAATGAGGAAAAATCTCACACAATAAAAAATACTTACATTTTTCGTGGTAAGACTTCAGCATGCTATCTTACCGCGCTGGCTACATTGCGTTGGTGGGACTGCCTCCCAAGGTATAGCTGACGAGATACAGCGTTTCTTACTCAGCCGCTGTTTGAGCCGCACTTCCTTGGTGGACAGACGCTCGGCACGCACTCCTCAATCTAGCTGAAGTCAGAAGGACAACAGTGCCCAGGCTGCACTACCAGCTACGTACGCAACCCTTAGCTGGCGGTCTTTGTCATCTGTTGACCCTTGGAAGCATGAGGTAGGAGCTTGTGAGGACCAGAGCTATGTTGCGGGGACGCACGCTCCATCACAGTTGTCGACTCACCATTTTGCAGCCCGGAATAAATCATTACAATCATTAAATGACTAAACGTTAACTCGTCTGAATATCCTTAATTGAATTTTTTTTCAATATAATAAAAACTGATTTTTTTCTATAATATCTACAAAAAGATTTCTGCTATAATCTGTATGCTCCATCTAGTGATGCACCATACTGCAAAAAATGAGCGTTGTAGGTTAACGTTTACCCCATGCTTGGAATAGGGTCCCGGGGTGCTTAAGCCGTTCCCTACCTTATATTTTATCATTTTTTTCGTAAAACAGCATAACTCATTTTTGTGTAGCACAATAAGGCAAAATACACCAAAATGCGATCAGAATTGAAGAAATTGTCATGACTGTACCTTACATGTAAATAATAGTGTTATTAAAATAAGCTTTCACTTCGCGTTAATATCCATGGTAATAAATTCTCTTCACATGTATCGCACACACTAGAACATCAAGATGGTATTACAACTTCACTATAATTTAACGTATTTTCAGAATATATAGACAAAACTATGCAAAACTAAAGTCGGAGCAAAATGCACCGTGGCGATATATACGTTTTGCTATCTTTGTTTGATACCCATTGGCTGATTGACTTACAAACAGAGCCAAAAGGATGTGGCGATCTGTTGCTACTTCTTCACTTCACAACTCTAATGGATAACTTTTTATAGCCCTGTTTTTACCTTTCAATATTGTGGTACATCATATCCCAGTGTTGTCTTACCCCAATGTTCGGGCGAATATTGTGGAATGAAACAGGCGTTTTATCCAGGTGTCCTCTTGGGATTATAGTGAAAAACGTTTTAAAGAGCATGAAAAATCATCGTTTTGATCTACAAAGAAAACATCGTGAGGCACCTTAATCAATAACTTATTCCTAAATTTAAGCTACCATTCCCCAGTAATTAACGATGTTGCTTTAACGGTGCGTTTTGTACCATCCTCCCCTGAAAAATCACACCCACCATGACACACCACCTGGGACGCCGGTAACTATCTTACTATTTACTATCTACACTGTACTCTTCTTAACTCTCGACACTATGTTTAAAATACTAATTCAAGGTTTTTCAGCTTCCGCTTAGTTCAAACAACAATGGCATGCAACTGTAAGCTGAAGTTGGACTGTTGAGGTGACAGATTCATCCATACCTTGACCTACCCCGCAGTGGGATGTTAGGCGACGGTAACGTCTTCGGTTCGAGTACTACTTTAACCATGCCCTCTCGCTCAATTTTCGACACTTTTATTCTAGTTTCAACATACCGTACACTGACGTAACTTTAAACACTTTCTATTCATTCTAGCAAACATTACTGTCCACTCTTGGTGCCTCGCGGTGATGAGCGAACATCTCCTTCTACATAATAATCGTTACTCCACGCACGGAGAATACAAAACATAACAATTAGAGTAACTCTGACAGGTTATTCTGTAATATGTGAAAAAGGAGCACTAATGTGTCCTCGAGCTCTGCGTGTGATGGTATTCCATCTTTTCTACAGTTCCGGATTAACGGCTTGACATTGTGCGTGAATCAGCGTTTCATAGCAATACAAACTAACCCTGAAAACGATGATTTTTTTTGGAAAACCTCGTTAGGTGGATAATCATGAGTGACGAGGGATTCTGTTCAAAGACAGTTCACAATGGGCAGACGTAATTTTAGGTCACATCGATCGATCATCGTAGTCACAGCGGACCTTTAATTCAAGTGGATTGGAATTGAAGCTGTTCAGGAGCTATTCCACAATAAGTAATGTCTGCTAGATTTTTTGCTCCAGCTAAATAGTTCCATTGACAATTGATGGTGAGACGTTGAATATCCTACACTCTCTGTTTTTTCAAAGAACGTCTGCCACCAAGATGGAAGCAATGAGAGCGAGCACTTTGCGATCATGGAGTCGGCGCAGAAGAGAGCTGGAATGAAAACGTCGATACTGCTGAAGAGTTTTTCAGTATAGTAGATGAAAGCGTTATTCTAGGAATTGACGTTTCTTCCGTTTTGGAGTAAGGTTTCTAAAGCGGCTACTTTAAATTTGGCTATAGACTGATTCCACGCCAAATCGGTCGGTCACCAAACTCAACTATCTTTGATTTTGATGAAACTTGGTACACGTCTTCGGTATGTTGAAAAAAAAAATCCACTGGTGTTAAGATTATTTGGATTCAAGAGTAACTTTTGAGATGGGTGTATGTTTTTTTCCAACATTTTACTTGAAAAATCGTAGTTCAAAACCATTACATTTAGAGAAAAACTTTATATGGGGGAGTTGTAGAGAACTAAAAAGGCTTTGTAAAAAATGTACACTGAAAAAAAATTTTTTTCATAAAGAAAAATCGAAAATAAATACTAAAAATCAAATATAAAAAAAACATATTTTTAATATTTTTCAAATTTGTTTTGTGGAAATTTGAGAAAAAAAGACACGTTTTGAAAAAAACTCTAGGATGGACGCTCTTATAATAAAAAAGTTTTCCGAAGAGCGAACTTTGGTGCATATTTCAAATTTTGGTTATTCATTATTATAAATGAAAATTAATTATACAATATGATTTTGGAGATCATTAAAAACAATAATGATCATAATGATAAATCACCTGAACGCAAACTGTTTTCGAGATTTTTCGGATTTTATTTCAATAGAATGAAAAACCATAAGAAAATTCGCTCTTTTCTTAAGTTAATCGAGATTTCCACCAGAAATGATAAATTTTCCAAGATCTTCATATTATAACGTTCACATTACTCTAATGTCCTCTTTTCTTTGATATCAGGATGATAAGAAGACTCATTTGAAAAGAACAAGATAAATAGCACTATTGTTTTAATATTGCAATCAATATATTTATAATTGTTTTATGGCTGTATCGGTCGGGCCGCTCAGAGAATGAAGGGAGCGAATTTGCTAAAGCGATGAAAGTAACAGCGAGATAGATGTCGCAGGGGCGACAAGTGTGAAATGGACAGATGATGAAATTATGCGGAGGGTCATATAGAAGAAGCATATTAATCGAACTGCTGACTATTTTGCCAAGCTCCAACGATGTTAGAGGTCGGGTGTAGTGTGTGAAAACTACACTCCGAACAGTTCGGTGATGTAGCGATGAAAGTAACACATATTGTTTAAGGTAGGTAGACAAATAGCAGCTATAACGTATGTCAGGTATATCTTCTCATAAAAAACAGCTAATGTACGCTGCCTGTAAACTACCAGAGATGTTTTATACCTGCATTTCCAAAGGTACCACAGCCAATATATATGCTCATACATAGTCGCATTCATCAGTAAAATCTATCTGAGTGAACTGAAAATGGAGTTTAACATGAAGAAGTGTTGTATGCCGTTTCCCACTAAACGGTGCTCAAAAACCTTCGTAAATTAACCGAACAAAATGTCAAAAACTCAAGTTTATGGGCAAAACACATTTGGACACTTCTTTGATGATTTGTGATAATTGTCGTTTGCATTTAAATAGAACGGAACAATCCCATGCTGCAATTTCGGAGCCTAGTGAGAAACCATCAATTACTAACATTATGGATCCACAACCATCTACATCACGGCAAGTAGACTTGTATGGTCTCGAGGAAACGCCATCGGCAATATCATTAATGTCAGTGCCATCTGATAGCAGTGTGCAAGATTATTCAAGGCGCCATAATATTGAGCTATTTAACAAGGGCGTAGCTGGAATCAACGTTTCGCCAATATCGGCTAAAAAGTTCCTGAACGTAAATTATGCCCGCAAAAAGTTCAAAGATGTTTCAAACGGCATTCGGACACACATATTTGGGGATCAAGCGGAGGAGGATGACCTGGAACAATTGAAAGTGAAAGCAGCCGAATATGACGAAATAATCGCGCAGCTAAAGGACCGGTATGCTGATCCAGAAACTTCGAGGGACGATCAAGTAAGGATACTTTCGGTTTTACCACAATCTTGGACAAATCAAAGAGTAATGGCAGAATTTGGAATAACAAACAAGTACATCGTATCACAAGCTAAATTCCTTGCAAAGCACGAAGGTGTTTTAGCTGCCCCTAACGAAAGCTGGGACACGGTCTGAACCCGGAAATAAAAACCAAATTTTGCAATTTTACGACAGTGATGAGATTACACGAGCAACCCTGGTATGAACGACTACGTTTCAGTGAGGAGTGAAGGTAAGAGGGTTCATATTCAAAAGCGCCTTTTAGTTTGTTCATTAAGAGAAGCTTTCATTAAATTTCAAGAGATGCATCAAAATGCTGTTGGGTTTAGCTCTTTTGCAGCACTAAGACCAAAGCATTGCAAATTACTTGGCAGCACAGGTTCTCATAACATTTGTGTTTGCACCATTCATGAGAACATTAACTTGATGCTTCATGGTCTTAGAAAATATTCATTCGAGAATGATTATAAATTGTGTTTTGAAGAAATATTATGTAGCTCATCAACTAGAACTAAAAATGTTACCTCCGTGAATGCGAACGATGTCCAGGCTTTTCAGATTTTGAGAGTAGTTTAACAGACAAATTAGAAAAACGTGGTTTAGTTGAAATATCTTTTGAGCAATGGATTTCAACTGATAGATGTAGTTTAGAGACACTTGTTAAACCAATTGATGAATTTATTGCTTATTTTTGTGAAAAGTTGGAACAATTAGTATCCCACGATTTTGTCAAATCTCAGCAGTCTAGTTTCTTGAGAGATTATAAAAGTTGTCTTAAAGACGGCGAAGTAATAATAATTTGTGATTTTTCTGAAAATTATTCATTTGTTTTTCAAGATGCTGTTCAAAGTAGTTATTGGAGTAATGAGCAAGCCACTATTCACCCTTTTGTCATTTATTACACGGAATCTGGAATACTTAAAAATATCAGTTTCATTGTTATCTCAGAAGTGTTGAAACATGATACGATTGCGGTGCAGGTGTTTATTTCAAAACTAATAAGCTTTTTGCAAACAAAAATTAAAGTAAAGAAAGCTACGTTTATGTCTGACGGGGCAGCATCCCAATATAAAAATAGGAAGAACTTTGCAAGCCTTTGTAAGTTTAAAAGAAATACAATATTGATGCTGAATGGCATTTTTTCGCAACATCCCACGGTAAGGGACCTTGCGATGCAATTGGTGGTACATTAAAACGAATGGCAAGATATGCAAGCCTTGCTGTACAACATGAACACCCTATAAAAAGTGCATTAGAGTTATTCGAATGGGCGAACCAAAAAAGTGATGATTGTTTAACAAAAATGTCGTTTTGTTATGTATCACATGAAGAGTATGAACAGGGGGTAGCAGAATGGAATGAAATTTACCGACAGACTTAAAACGATTGCAGGTACACAAAAGTACCACTCATTCGTTCCAATTTCAGAAAACGAAGTTTTTGTAAAACTGTTTTCGAATGACGAAGAAGGCAGGATTCATAATATATATAAAAGCAATCAATAGTTTATATAATGTTTATGTAATATTATCAATGACCGAGACTAATAAATGGTATATATAAATATAAATCCAACCATAATTCATTATTTTTGTCTTATAACTTTAAGTGAAGCTTTTTCAATCGACGAGCTGTTAAGAGTAAGTAAGAGGCACATACATGTGTTTTAAAAAGGCTAAAACACAAGAGAAACAATCGTTAGCTATTGTTGTTTTAATATCACGAGTAATTTATGAAAAGGGCGTATTTTTTGAGGTTTTGAAATTTTATTGAAAGAAAATCAGAAAAATCTTGAAAACGGTTGCGTTTACGTGGTTTATCATTATTATCATTATTGTTTGTAATGATCTCCAAAACCATATTGTAACATCAAAATTTATTTATAAGAATGAATAACCAAAATTTGAAATATACACCAAAGTTCGCTATTTGAAAAACTTTTTTTTATAAGAGCGTCCATCCTAGAGTTTTTAAAACGTGTCTTTTTTCCTCAAATTTCCACAAAACAAATTAAAAAAATATTAAAAAATATGTTTTTATTGATATTTTATTTTTAGTAATTATTTTTGATTTTTTCTTGATGAAAAAAAAAAATTTTTTTCTTTGTATATTTTTTTTTAAGAAAGGCTTTTTAGTTCCCTACAATTCCTTTATTTAAAGTTTTTCTCTATATTTAATGGTTTTTGAACTACGATTTTTCAAGTAAAATGTTGGAAAAAACACATACGCCCATCTCAAAAGTTACTCTTGAACCCAAATTATCTTAACACCAGTGGAATTTTTTTTTCCAACGTACCGAACTCATGTGCCAAGTTTCATCCAAATCAATGATGATCGGGTATGATTTTTGGGATTTCCGGCACATTCTGGATGGAATCCCTCTATAATCAAACGCACGATAGCAAAATTATTGCCACGTTCTACTCAGAGGAGTAGACATGCCCTGTAAGCCTTTTCAGGCGCATCGCAGAATTCATGGATTTCCGCGCTGATCAAACTCTGAGTGCAGTTGGTCCATCTGAGCACAAAAACTCTATCAAGAGCAACAAGATTTCAGTGTACCACAATCCCAGGATTCAACCAGATTATTGGAGAAGGACGGGCAATGGATCTTCCCAATCAAACTTCTCCTTCCAAAAAAGTTGAAGAAATATTGTTGCAAGAACCACAACAGGGTCAACTAAACCAAGTGGGTCGAAGATACAAGCAGTGTCTGACAGTACTACCCTCTTGGTGATTGTCGCTTCAGTGCTCCACTTAGAAACAACAAATCGAAATTTGACGGTGACTAGTTCCCATATTAAACCACAGGTTTTTTCTGCAGATGTTGAAGAAGCTTATTTTTGGAACTTCACTTTCTTAACGTGAACCCTGCTCCACTCATCAGGTCCATCATCTCGTTCACAAAAGTCCTCCAAACGATGCGCAAGAGCACTTGATCTGACGGGACAAGTAAAAAGTGTACTCACAACCAGGTGGCCAAAACCATACCTTACCAATCAGACCAAAGCCGGTGTGGCCGTTGCTGTACACAGAAACTGTAATCGGCTGTACCTCGTCAGCCTCGCTGTCTGCGGAGAGTCCGCAAGTCGCCTTCTACTAGATCGATCCATCTTGCTCGTTGCGTCCCTCTTCTTCTTGTACCCGTCAGTTCGTTTTCGAGAACCATTTTCACAGGGCTGTCGTCTGACATTCTTACGACATGCCCAGCCCATCGTAGTCGACCGATTTTAGCGAGGTGTACGATGAGAGGTTCTCGTAGCAACTGATGTAATCCGTGATTCATTCGCCTCCTCCACTTTGTCTCTATCTGCCTTCACGTAGATCGTACGCAGCACTTTCGAAGACACTAGGACGTTGGTCCTACATGAATATCCATGTTCGTGGCCGTAGAGTACGGTCTAACATGTCTTGTAAATGGTCAACTTGTGGCGAACTTTGTTCGATCTTAGCGTCTGTCGGAGTCCAAAGTAGGCAAGATTGCCAGCCATAATACGTCTCTGCTGGTGTCGTTATCGGCAGTTACCAATGAGCCCAGATACACGAATTTGTCTACTACCTCGATTTCATCACCTTCGATCTTAACTCGTGGTAGGAGACTAACATTGTCTTCAGGTGAGCCTCTTTCCTTCATGTACTTTGTTTTCAACGCATTAAGCACCCAACCCTACCAACTTCAGCCTTAAGTTTGATGTACGTTCCCACCATCGTACCAAAGCTAGATGATACGATATCAACGTCGTCGGAGAATCCAAATAGTTGGACAGACTTTCTGAAGATCGTGCCACTCGTGTCTATCACACCTCTTCGAATCACACCCTCCAATGCAATGTTAAACAACAAACACGACAATCCATCACCTTGCCGTAACCCTCTCCGAGATTCGAAGGGACTCGAGAGTGTCCCTGAGACTCGGACGACACACATCGCTCGATCCATCGTTGCTTTGACCGTCTCCGTCAGTTTTTCCGGACGTCCATATTCGTGCATATTCTGCCATTGCTGGTCTAGGTGGCCAAAAAGTGGCATAAAATAGCAATTCATGTCCTTCTTGTTATTCGAGCAGTGAAACAGTTTTTTTTTGTAATTCTTATCACTTGCACCCTAAGTTCATTGCATACTCGGTTTAATTACCATACATCATATCAGCTATCCTTAAGTTCCTCGAATCAGTATGAGCTCACTACGCACATCCGTAATATGTACTGCGTTGTGAAACTTTAATTTGCATTCCAAGTACTGCATCCCACTCCCAATGACACAATTCATAATGGATCTATCTCTGCCATGGCATTTTTCTGCTCTACCACCAACCGAGGAGGTGCTATCGGTGATACGCCGGAGAGCGAAGAAAAATGCAGAGCCATTCACACTAAATACGTTCAGAGACTAACGACAAATACGGTGAACTACTTCGGAGAACATTGTGTCGTTTAATCGCATGTTCTGTAAAGTAGGGTAAATGACCACCTCGACATAAACGCCTATTTTTGTCATGTGGAGCAAAATCGCACAAGCATACTGGTATTTAACTTGGGATCAATTTATATAAACAACCAGAGGGTAAAATCTATTCGAAACTTAGTCTCCTGAAGAATTCGTTTTTTAATTCAAAAGCAGAAAAAAAAGTTGAAAGGCGTTCATAATCTGAGGGTTGACAAAATTGCATCTTGAACCTATACGTGTTTTTATACGTAGTTTATAGAACAACATTCCGTGTGGCAGCAGATAGAAAAAGTGCCACTCCATACCGAGCGAGCGAACGCTGAAATAAATGACTCTCATTATGATAAGCTCGCACAGGAACGACGGCGATGCGATGTTGCAAGATATGTACATGCGTTGAATATCTACACTTCCTTTGCACTTTTTTCGCTTTTTTGTGTGTTTACTACACGACACAACAGCGGGACGCATCACGCGTCTGGGGGTGGTTGGAAAGTACCCACTTTAATTTACAAGTGAATAGAGCACACTAGCTTTACTGCGGGAAAGTGTACTGTGGCAAATGAAGGGCTTTCTCCGTGGGTGTTCCACTTTCACTGCGCATCTTTGCTGGCACGGAGTTGACGCCTTGATCAATACATGCACATTTGACATTCAAATGCTCAAGCAACTGCCGTAGTTATCCTGACAACTAAGCACATTGCAGAAGACCTCCTTAAAATGTCTACAACTTTTCCACGTAACCTAAAAGACCGCCCACCATGGTGGCGAATCCAATCCAACCCCTAGAAATCACCGAATCTTATGCAAACAATTGAAAAGTTGATAAAACTTCTCATATTTGCTTTTCGTGATTTGCCGAAACTTCCACCGTCACGTTCGTTTCGGAATACGAAAAGAAAAAAGTCCTTCCTTAGCCAAACTACACACTTAACAGGCATGGTGCTACAAAGACATTAGCAACAATCAAAAGCATCGCTTTCATTGCCCATACAAACCAATGGTAAGTAGGAACATTCACCATCACCACCAGCAGCAGCAGCAACGATTGTGTAATTTTCAAAGCCACATTTCAGGCGTGCCGAAAAAGTTCAAGAATTCATCAAAACACACAGCTTTCCGTCAAAGTAGGCGGGAAGGCGTGGAAAGCGTCACGATTGTGCCGTAAATACAGCGGGAAATATTTTGGCACCGTTCGGGAATAGCAGCCCAGCAAAAAAAATGTTAGACGTAGTTAGAACTTTGTTAGACGTTATCAACATAAAGATTTAAGCATCAGTTGCATGCTTTCAGGAGGAATTTGTTACGCTTTGCTGTCATTCTCTTTTCAGCGTGCTTAACCAAAATAAGTCGAGATGCCCACTGATGAGGCGTAAGTGTGACATCACAGATCATTTCAAAACATCGAGTCGAAGTCTTACGGCGTGAGGAAAATGTCGACAAGATGTTTTGGAATACATACAGATGTTTCATCGCCGTCGTAGCGGTGGGCGCCCGGCCTAAAGCTTCATGATCTGAATAAGGTAGATTTCAGCGTTGCCAGAGCTCTGTTTATTTGTTATTGAATTAAATTTCAATAGTAATTAATTAACGATAGTAATAATACTAATTTTGTCATATTAACACTCATTAGGAATGTTTTGTAGCTCTCAGGTTTGAAACATTCGGTTGGTTCGGTATTAAATATTTTCGGAACTAGATTCTTATAGAATTTTTTTCCAAAAACGAATCAATTCCTCCAGGTCGTCGTCTTTCGCTAGTTCAGCCAGTTGCTGTGTAATTATTGGTGGGGGTTTAGGTATTGCTGGTGTGACTCCTGTACTTGGCTTCTTGGTAGTGCCTTTTGGTGCACTGTTGTTTGTGGTGTTGTTGTTCTTAGGTGATTTGCTTGGTCGTTGCTTCAGATTGGGAGTTACCTTTGTCTTCCTTTTCCTCGTTTTGGATGTTTCCGTTGTGGTGTTAATAGTTGCTGTAATTATTTCGTCCGATGACCCGTCCGCCGATTCGGTTGTTTCTGTTGTTTTCGGTATTTTTGGTGTAGCTGTTGGTCTAGGGGGAGATATGGCCGGGTTTTGGCTCTTCCAGTTCCCTCTTGGCGTTCTTCCTTGAGAAGCGCTTGTTGATCATTGTTCTAATGAGTTTTTCTTTCGCACATAGGGGGCAGGTTCTGCTGACTGGTGTGTGTTTTCCACCGCAGTTCTTGCAGTTTTCTCGGGACTTGCATCCTTGAGTTTCGTGTTCGTTGGAGCAGTTGTTGCATGTTTGGCCTTGGAATCTGCATTTGGCCACTTGCTGTCCAAATTTCAGACACTTGGTGCATTGTCTCGGCAGTGGGTAGTAGGACTTTACCGGTACTAGCATTGGGCCGATTCTGATTGTTTTGGGTTGTTGTAGCTTGTTTATAGTGAGTACTACTATTCCCCCCGATTTGTCACCCGGGGCTCCGGGGACTCTGCGGGCATCTATCACATTCAGGTCTCTTAGTTCTTTTAAAATTTCTTCGTTTGTCATACGGCTCATTTCCGGGACCCTGAATACGCACCGGCATTTGTTTCTCTGCTGGTTCAGTTTAGTTGTTATTTTCGGTCCACTCGGGAGCTTTTTCAATTTCAGTATTGCATCAGTCTGGCTATTTGATTTGGTACATATGTTATATGTAACTCCACCATCCGGGGAGTTGGTCGTCAAATTTGCATTGTTCGTGATTTTTGTATGTGATTGAAGAGCTCGTACGGGTTTCTGAAAGAGGCTCCCCGTTCTTGCTCGTAATTGTTATATATAGTCCTCCGTTGTCTGACATAGTATTTTGTGCTATTAACACTATTGTCCGTTAAATTGTTCACTTTACACTTGATTGTAGGACTGTCTTACTTAAATATGATGTCTTTGCTAGGAAAGTACTGTGTATTTGGTAAATTTACTTTGAAAAATCGATATTATAAGACATCGCCTTATATTTTCTTTAATTTAAATAGCTTATTGTTAACAATCAATAGTTTTCGTTATTGGAATCGACGCGTAGAAATATTTCCGATCGTTTGGTGCAAACATTTAGAAAATGTTTGGAGAAACAATAGATATTTTTTAAATTGTACCCCAGTATAGAAGACAAGGACGTAGTCCGACGTCAAAAAACCTCGTTATTTGGAACATACTTCATAGACAGATGGTTTCTTTGTTGTTATATAAGTTGTACAGATTTTCACAATTTTACGCGAGATTGATTCATGGCTTAACTAATGTCTGGAAATGTACGGAAAGAACGTTAAAAACATAGTATGATTATGCAGCAAGCAATAATTTTCTAGGTTTCCCAAGAAATTTCTGAAGTATAGGTCTTCATTCTTGCAGCAACAAGCAAAACCGACAAACAATTGATTGTTTATGGATTTGATATGAATTTATGTCGGTTCGAAGATTCGAAGAGTATTTGGATTTGGAAATTGTTCTAGGTTATCCAAGAACTCTGGAAGAAAGATTTTCATATCTGCAAGTAATTTGTGAATATTTTGGAAGTTTTTGGATACGATATACATTCATGGAGGTCGAGGCATCAAAGTAAAAAAATTTTTTTGGGTGGAAGGTGGTCCTACGTAATTCATTAACTATTTGGAGTTAGGTCTACATATGGACAACTGAAATAGCTTATCGTTTAGTAACTAATGCAGTAGCTTTCCTGTACTTTCCTTGTTACAAAACTTTAAACCCCATCCCCTTTAGAGCGTAAATTGTACATTGTCATGTGACAAGCTTATTGTTTTGCTGAAATGAAAATATTCCGACAGAAGCGGGGATCAAACTTACTCCGTACTTCGAATGCATTAGGCTGTGTGATCACATTGCATTGCATTAATATGTGTGATAAAGAACCATTCGATACAGCCGAACAGGATAATGTGTTTTTCTGTCAGATGAATGCACAGTCAGAAAGTGATAGTGTGAACTTCGAGCTAATCAAGGTGTGGTCCAGTTAGAATTGGAACATAGATTATTGCGAATATTTTGGATATGCATTAACAAAACAGTATTCTGTTTTAACTAAAATATTCGAATTTATGTGAACTTTATAGGGAAAATACAAACAATATAATCATCTCGATTTCAAAGAAATTTGAGGGCTTTTCTCCGAATACGTGTTACTACCCGACGTTCATTATTGTCATCCATCGTTTTGGCAATCTTATGCTACTTGGTTCTCAATTTATTGATGCTTTTGACGACACTGTCATTCGCCTTTAGCTTCCTCTTCATAATAGTCCAAAATCTCTCTAGTGGTCTGAGCTGGGGACAGTTTGGTGGGTTGAGTTCTTCGGTATAAACTGAATCCGGTTGGTTTCATACCACTTTAGCACTGTTTTACTGTAGTGATAGCTTGTAAGATCTGGTCAAAATATAAAAAGTTCATTGTGGGATAGGATGAATGGCAGTATTTGCTTTTGGAGACATTTCGTTCAGTACAGCTCTGAATTAAATGTTTTATCAGTGATGAAAACCTTGGTCTTTCTATTGAAGCTACGGATGCCTTGCCAAATTTATTTGCAAACACCAAGTTGAATTTGGCAGGAACATCTCCCCGAGCCGTAGCCAAGTAAAATGTTTGTCCCGGTAACTGTTTGAAATCGGCCTTTACATAGGTTTCATCATCCATGAGGAGACAGCCATTGAATTTTGTCAACACCTGATCATACAGTTTTCTGGCATGGATTCTGGCCACATTGTTCTGCCTTTGATCCCTATTTGGTTGTCTACAGGCACGGTATGACTTGAAGCCTTCCCGGAGACGAATCCGTTGCACGGTACTGCGTGTGGCGTGAAACTTTTTAGCCAAATCGCGGTCTCAGATCTTGGGGTTTGCCTTAATGTTCGCGATGACTTTGTTCCGCAGTTGACGGTTAACCGTACCCGCCCGACGCTTGTTTTGAGGCTTGCGATCCGTCGACAAAGGTTCTCTTTACTTTTAAAACAAAACTTAAGCAAGCTTTGGCCCAGACCACGAAGGTTTTTACAAATGATTGCGCACAATTATTTTTCTTCTTTCTTCTTCCATTTTGTAAATCTCTGAAACACGTTTGAACTGCACCGCGTAAAAAAAACTTCTGATGTTGTTATTGGTATATGAAATACATAGGACGTCAAAGTCAAAATGTCTGCTTAATTCGTTTTGCCTACAAGACAACATTTTTTATACACGCAGATTACATGGGAAGTGTGGCGCTTCATAAAAAAACACTTTCAAGAAATAATTCTTTCAAAAAGCAAAGAGCATATAAATGTCAGCAAATTTAAATGTCAGATATGTGCACAACGCCAAAAAAACAGACATAAATTGATGTAGAAGGAGATGTTCACTCATCACCATGAGGCACCGAGAGTGAACAACAATGTTTTTGGCTAGAATTAAAGATATGAAGAGAAAGTTTTGATAGTTCCGCTAGTGTGCGGCAGGCTTGGAAATTTAACAGATGTTTTATGAAAATTGAGCGAAAAGGGCATGTGTTCAGTGGTACTCGAACCAACGACATTTTTGCCTAACATCCCACTGCGGGGTAGGTCGAAGCACGGACTATGTCCGCCACTTCAACAGGCAAAAATGTCCGGTTGGAAGACGCTCATGTACCACTGTGGCTTGTATAGTTATTCTAGCGATCTATTGTGTGCACTCTGTTTACTGATGCGCACATGGGAGAGGAACTCTCTCCTTTTTTTGGGTTTGTTTTGATTCGCACCGACTGACGATCACTAAGCACGGAGAATATATAACATAACAATTAATGTATGTAAAACCATAAATGGTGGTAACCATTAATTATACTGGTGGGGACCAGTATCGCATCGCTTCACGGTGTTTCTCTCCGAGGTCTCTACGTTGGCGACGACGAGAAAAAACTTTAGTGATCGTCAGTCGGTGCGAATCAAAACAAACCCAAAAAAAGGAGAGAGTTCCTCTTCCATGTGCGCATCAGTAAACAGAGTGCACACAATAGATCGCTAGAATAACTATACAAGCCACAGTGGTACATGAGCGTCTTCCAACCGGACATTTTTGCCTGTTGAAGTGGCGGACATAGTCCGTGCTTCGACCTACCCCGCAGTGGGATGTTAGGCAAAAATGTCGTTGGTTCGAGTACCACTGTACACATGCCCTTTTCGCTCAATTTTCATAAAACATCTGTTAAATTTCCAAGCCTGCCGCACACTAGCGGAACTATCACAACTTTCTCTTCATATCTTTAATTCTAGCCAAAAACATTGTTGTTCACTCTCGGTGCCTCATGGTGATGAGCGAACATCTCCTTCTACATCATAATCGTTACTCCTCGCACGGAGAATATATAACATAACAATTAATGTAGACATAAATTGCCGAATTAATGTAAACTCCTTTAAATGGCTGAGTATACACCCAAAATACAAAAGCAAGATTGTAATGCAATTTCGCATGATTTGGTTTCATTTCTCGTAATGGATCGTAACTTGGAGAAAAAATGCAACATTGGTCGTGGGCAAAAGCAACATATCAATTCGCTTAGAAAAATTCAATGTGTGCGTGAGGTTGTGCTGTTGATTAGTAGTAGTAAATTCAAAAAAAAAGATCTCACTTCGCAACTGAGATTCGAACCGCGGCCGGTTTTTGCCCTACAGTTGCTTCGGTTGTTGAGGCAATCAACGTTACAACAATCAAGCAAATGGTCGCACACACTTACATGGCTTCGATTTCGAAAAACGCATGGTGACTTGATGAGAGGGAGATGAAAGTGTGATGAGTGAAAATAGAAATAGAACACTTGACAGCGGAATAGCAACAGTGGCAAATGCATTTTTTGCTACAATGTCAACTTTTGGGTGTAGCTGCTTTTTTTAAGAAAAAAAGGTCCATTAACTGTCATCAATTCGAATACCTCTTTCGAATTATTTCAATTTTTGACATAAATTTTTGACATAAACAAGATTTTAAACATGCTCTCTTTTCCACTTGATGTGATGTATCGTGAAAATTCATGGGTATAATTTTTGCTTATGCTTCATTTCCTCAACAGTGCACGAGAGTTTCGTTCTTTCAGTACTTTTGTGCGGGGACACGAACGAGAGCACCATGTAGTACATTCCCAAACAACAACATCATGTTCATCGCCTTCTTCATCACCACTGCCGTTCTCGATTACCATTTGCTCGCAGAGGTCCTGGATGCTCTCTAGTTGATTTTGTCGCTAACGCTATTGTTGTTGCTGCTGCTGTTGTTATTGTTCGGTGCAATTTAAATAAAAACTGACTTCCAACTCTCAACGAGCGGTGTGTACAAGGTACACCTACCGTGAAGCCTCTTCTAATAGACCCCAACCATGGCGGTGAGGCAGCAAAAGTTTTAATTAAATATTTGTATGGCGTTTGAAGCGGGAATTTACATATCTGAATAATTTGCCATCGCCACCGCACCCCGCCTGATCGTGGACTTTCGAGAAGGGACTGGGAGCCGTAGACGTGATTCCTGCGTTTGGAAATGTCCTCCAGGCAGCAGTTTGAACTCCTCTGCAAAACGCAGAATGTGAAATGCATCCCCAAAACGAGTCATTCTACGAATGGCCAACTCTGAAGGGAGCGCGGGAAAGTTTAATTGAAAAGCAATTGGCACATAGACACTGGCTGCGTTGAATTCTGAATTAAATTATATCGATGATAAATTTGCAATGAATCAATCCTCCGTTCGGGACGAGAGAAGAGAATGACATTGATATTATCCGATGGGAGATTCACGCTGCCGAAAATTATGGCATCAACGAATATGACATGCTAGAGGTCCCAACCAAGTTTAAATTTGAGGTCACTGAATCAAGAATTCTATTGTTATTTTTCATGTACAGCTTCTAATGTTCAACCAGCACTTCCACAGTTATTAATTAAGAGCTTTCGTTCACCTTGATCATAAAGTTCCCGGAATTTATTCAGGAAATTAAAAATACAACATTAAACATCAAAACCGAAACTATCCCGTTAGAAGAACTCCTTATCGACTGCAACGCACTTAAGCCAACATTTGATACAATCCTCGAAACAATTCGGTTTCCGGTATGACCATCAGAGCCATCTTCGATTTTTCTATGATCTCATCTTGGATGCTGAAACGCGTTCCGCGGAGCTGTTAAAAGAGTCAGCCGAACAGGAAAAAGTCGCAGGAGGCCAAATCAGGTGTTCTCGGTCGTGGCTCATTCGGTGTTGAAACGTTCTGAAACGTTCGTGCCACTGATAAATAACTGTTTCCTTCAGACCATCGTTGCCGAAACACGTTTCTAGCATTTGCAATGTCGTCGCACCTTTGAAACCGTTTCTAACGCAAACTTCAATTCAAACACGTTATTGCAAATTCAATTCCTTTTTGAAATTTTTACATAATCGAGTACACACACAATCGTAGATGTACTCAATACGGCGTAACTTTGACAAATGTCAAGATCTCAAGTCATAGAACGTCAATGACAGATGTGGCAATCTAAATGAAAAAACAAACATAATCGGGAGACTAAGAGCGCTACATGGTGGTGATTCTTCGAACTTTTTGATCAGGATAGTATGTCAACACCAATGCATGAATTTGTATATTGTATTGCAATGCACAGAAAAGACTAGAAAATGTTCGACCAGTAACTTGCCCTCGCCCGGACCTGGAATCGAACTCACCATCTTGTTTCGAATTATGAGGCCCGTTTTTGGTGTGAATGAAAACTAGGATGGTCCTTGTTTTCAGAGAAATCGAATATATAACTTTTTTATTTGAAGTAATAAAGGCATATATTTTTCAAAAAAGTTGTAGATGAGAAAATTCTAAGCAATTTTGTCATCTACAAAGTTTAAGGCACATTGCAGTAAGATGAATTAGACCCTGAAGCATAACATTTGCCTCAGAGGTTTTTTTTGCGAATACCGATTTCCGTTTCAAATGCAGTTGAAATATAACTTTTCTGTCAACACTTGAACAATATTTGAAAAAGGCCTATTTTGATCACAAATAAATTCATAATTTTTGTTTCACACAAGATAGCGACGATTTCAGTATAATAAAAGTTGTATCTAAAGGGCGAACATGAAATTATTGCTACACCGAAAATGTCATGCCAATTTTCTTATAATCTAAACATTATAGTAGTCCTACGTCAACTTTTCGTACAACCCCATTGGGCTGTCCCTTCTAGTTTTTCTCTTTACGGAAATGTTACTCAATTTTCGTAAAAAGTGGATCGAACCATATATTGAGTTGATCCACTGTTTAACGAAAATTGAGTTACATATCCGTGAGAGAAAAAGAGATAGCATACAATTGTACTCAAAAATTGAGTAAAGTTAAGCGGGAGTGTGGGCAACGACTATTCGCCAGTGAATCCTCCCGGGTGCTTGCTGCCGATAGCTGCGTTGCAACAGCCTCTGCACAGCACCACGACTGATGTAAGACTGAGTCAAAATTTCTGCTAAGAGCTGGTATGTCATGGCGTCGGATGCTATTGCACAAAAGAAGACGGTACCAACGAAGGCAATGTGATACAAATTGCACCAAAGGGGGCGAACTTCTGTTATTGCGCCACAATAATTGGTTTGAATTAGTGCACGCTAGACGGATGATTTTCTCAACAGAAATATGCCTAATTTGCTTCCCACCAACAGCAACTAATCCGGTACGCATAACTAGGATTAATGGCGAACTCCACCACATGGTCACTGATGTGTTTCAGTTTGGCTCGAATTATCCTTTCTAGACTTTCGTTCGTTTGTTGTTCAACGTTCTTTGTGTTATAATCTGGGACGCGACGTTTAATGATTGCCATATTCAGCCGTGATGCGGTAATTGAATTAACAACAGCACAATAGAAAAATTCAACCCAACTCTTTAGTTGGTAAACTGATTTGGTCGTCCTGATAAGGACGGATTTAGTTGACGGGGGAGAAATGTTTTCGATTCCATTTGTTCTATCTTTTTGACGTAGACTACGTCTTACGGCAAGGGTAGGGTGTCAATTGAAAATCTAAAATATTGCGACCGTCACGAAAAACCGTACGTTTTGAACGCGAATAACACAAATAATTCACGATAGATTTACATGATTTCTTCTTCAATCGGTCGGAAATTTTACCGCGCTCCAATTCAATTGTCAAACATTACTCTCAAACAATAGTAAACTATTGAAAATAACGCAAATATAAGGTGATGTCTTATCATGTCATTTTGCAGAGTAAATTTACCAAATTTCCTATCACAAATTTCAAATCGAAGCAAGGAACGTCTTGCATCATCTTCTTCTTCTTTGTGTTAGCGAGAGACTTTAACCAATTATGTCATTCGTCTCTCCATGTACGTCTCGCAGGCAGCTGAGAACGGCACGGTTGATGACATCGAACGACAGCTGCAGAGCATCGAGCAAGCGATCTCCCAGGCCCGGGAGCAACATGTACCGGTGATAGATCAGGTGAGTGACTCTGTACCCATTGATAGACCCACTAAAGATTTAATACAATTGCGAAACGCCATTCGAAGGCAATACCAGCGAACTGGTTTGCCAACGCTCAAACGTCACTGTAATCGAGTGACCGAAATTATTAAGGCCAGAATGGTGGACCTTAGAAATAATGATTTCGCTGACAAAATTCGTTCTCTCCCAGATTGTGCTAAGCCGTTCTGGAAGATGACAAAAATTTTAAAAACTAAGCCAAGGCCCATTCCACCGTTGATCCCACGACTTCTCCGAAGATTTGGAGATCTCAGCTGACGAATTGTTGACTTATATCAAGACCTCTAAGAACATGAAGGCCCCCGGTTTCGACAACATTTTTAACTTGGAGCTCAAGCAATTGAGCCCCAGTTCTACAACCATCTGGCGGTGGTGTTTAACCAATGCCTCCGTCTTGGCTACTTCCCATCGTGCTGGAAGTCAGCCAAAGTCATCCCCATTCGGAAACCTGGGAAAGATCCTTCATGTTCCAGAAGCTACAGACCAATCAGTCTTCTCTCAGGTCTATCTAAACTGTTTGAGAAAGCGATCTACCGTCGGCTTCTAACATCTGCTGACGAGCTCAATATCCTGTTGGATGAGCAGTTCGGTTTCCGGCATGGTCGCTCAACATCAACTTAATCGAGTCATGAATATCCTCAGGCGGAACAAGTCTGTTTCGAAAACATCCGCTATGGCCCTTCTCGATATCGAGAAGGCCTTCGATAATGTGTGGCATGATGGCTTGGTGTACAAGCTCAAGCGATACAATCTTCCAATCTTCCTGGTGAAGATTATTAAAAATTATCTCTCTGACAGGACATTCCGTGTTTCGTTGCATGGTGCAGTTTCCGGTAGTCAGGAGATCTCCGCCGGTGTTCCGCAGGGAAGTATATTAGGTCCACTTCTGTTCAATCTATTCACCTCGGATATACCCCCGCTCCCTGAAAATGGATCTCTGTCGTTGTTCGCCGATGATACCGCAGTCGTCCACAATGGTAGGGTAATAAGAGCGCTTTGCCGCGAAACTGCAGCGAAGCCTGAATGTTCTGTCAGAATACTTCACTGAATGGAAGATTTGTATCAACGCAGCGAAAACCCAGGTCATCCTGTTTCCACATTCTAATTCTCCCAGACTTGTCCCGCCTGAGGGTTGTAAAATAAGCCTGAACAACACAACGGTGGAATGGACCAAATCAGCTGTCTATCTTGGTGTCACTCTAGACAACAAGCTTATTTTCAGGGATCAGGTTGACAAAACTGTCACAAAATGTAATACTCTGTTGAAACTACTGTACCCATTGATCAACAGAAGGTCTACATTATCCCTTAAAAATAAGCTTGCTGTCTACAAGCAAATTATACTTCCGGTCATCGAGTATGCAATGCCAATCTGGGAGAGTTGTGCAAAAACACATCTCCTGAAACTTCAGAGAGTACAAAACAAGTTCCTCAGGATGATAATGAACACCCCTCCGAGGACAAGAACATCTGAGGTCCACCGTCTGGCCGAGATAAAAATGCTTGACGATCGCTTTAGTGAGTCTATCAATCGGTACAGGGCACGCTGCCTGACATCGGATCACCAGATCATCCGGAATCTGGTTCCCCACCCCTAGGATTTTCAAATTGTAGTTTTAGTTGTAGATTAGGTAGGTTATCAAATTTTAACAAACAATGCCCCAAGGGCTGAACAGAAAAAAAAAAATTATTAAAACACAAAACACGCTTAACACATAAAACACATAAAACATTAATCAAAGCTGAAGAGCCCATTGGGCTAAAACTCTTAAAAATTATAAAATAGTTTGTATGACAAAGAATTGAAATATAAAACAAATTAAGTTAAAAAAAAAAAAAAAAAAAAAGCTGAGAACGGCATAAGCGCACACATAGGAAAATTTTGCCTCCGTCGTTTGGCAGCATTAAAGCTGTGCGGAGCTGGTCGCTGGTAGCTGGTCGCAGGCAGCTGGTCGCAGCTGCTTCATTTGCCGGCAGCGGAGCTGGTCGCAGAGGCAGCTGGTGGTCGCGTACCAGCTGATGGTAATATGTACCAAGGCTCTCTCAAACAGCGATCGTCGCGATGAGGTAAAATGGCGGATTATGGGGGCGCACAATCACGTCGGTTTGTGCAAGCCGCCATCTTACCTCATCGTGACGATTGTTTCGCCGCGACTTCGAAAACGCTGCTGTTTGGAGGAAAGCGTCTTTGGGGCGAGCAGTAGTACGTGAAAATAATCTGTCCTTTTGAGGACAATAAATTAAAATAAAAGAGTTGTTTATTACAGAACTAATCTTAAATTTAGTTCGGTACTCGATGGAGGGCGAGCCGTCAGAAAAATTTTACCCAACTGGTTGGAGCAATCCACAAATAATCTGTCCTTTTGAGGACAACCAATCCAGTTCAGAGAGTTGTTTTTATAAGAATTAAATTAATATTTCGTTCGGTTTGTGCGCCATTTAATCTAGTGCCGATTTGTTCTTTGCCAACAACTAATTGGGACGCTGGAGAAGGTCCTTAAACTCGAGGTAGGAAATTGATATTTATTAAATTTAAATCAATTTGACAAAGTGCATGTCATCATTGCAATTGGATATTTCTCTATGTTATCGCTCCTTGTTTTAATAAATTTCAACATAGTATTAATTGTATTCTGGTGATGACATGCGCCGCGTGCTTTTACATCATACGAACCTACACATGATATCGATACAAATAATGCGCTGAACATATTTTAATGCGAGAATATTTTTTCAGGTGTTTATCTTATATTTAGGTATATGTCCCTTGACTCAGCCTATTATGCAATGATCGATTACATTATATATTACAACTCATAAAGTTTTTAAGCTGCAAGCGAGACTAAACTAGTTAGACACTTGCTAAGATACGCTTGATATGACATTTGGAAGTATGTATCATGAAAAGTTACACAACTCTTTTTATAAAGTCAGCAACATTCGAGGGATATGGATTTAATGTCGGTCTATAAGCACCAAATTGGGTCTATTCATGGATGCAACTTCGTCCCATTCGATGGATTTATTACTAAATGCAGCCTTTGTTCGTTTTTTTTCTGATTTTATGAGTTACGGCATTGCTAGCTGTATTCGATTTACTTGATACATTTCACAAAACAAACTAAAGTAAAACTGCCTCTAAACACTTAAGTGATGTTCATATATGATTCATCAGTCATTCAATAATGAAAACATTATAATTCACTATACAATGATTTTGTTCCTTCTTTTTGTGTTTGGATGAGTCACTAGAATATAAACAACCGCAAATTCATGCATTTCCACTTGAAATTTTGCCAATAACAACCTTTTTACTACGTTATTGATACAACAGGCCAAAGTTGGGAACATACAAAAAATTATGTCCCCAACATTGGGTCTACGATTTCCTTGTAAAATCATTGTTATCTTAGCTATGTGAAAAGTTAGCTCGTAGCGTGTAGCTATTTTCTGCACATCCAGACTGCATTACTTGCTGTATTCATTCAATTAAACCAAATTTAGATCACTTGAAGATCGTGTAGATCATCTGTTCAGCTTAACCAGTGAAATCATGATGCCCCAAAAGTTCAAGAAATCGAAAATTACGCTTAAGTGAACAACTATAAGTTGATTTATATTGTCTCAATTGCTTCGGATTACATCGGTCATCCTAAAAGCCACATGATTTTGTTGATTATCGCTAAATTAATGACATATTTGGTACATAGGCCGAATGAAGGAGCTAGGCTAACATTACATCCCCTTACCCTATGAGAATTTATTATATATTAACCAACCTTTTCTCCCATACCCTTGGCAAAGAAGTTGGGACGCTGGAGAACGTCCTTCAGTTCGAGGTAGGAAATTGGTATCTATTAAATCAAAATCAACTTGACAAAGTGCATGTCATCATAGCGATCGAATATCTCTCTACGAATCGCTTTGGTCTCCCTGACATAATAAATTTCAACATAGTATTAATTGTATTCTGGTGATGAACTGCGCAGCGTGCTTTTACTGCATATAAACCTACTTATGATATCGATACAACTAATGCGCTGAACATGTTTTAACGCGTGATTATTTTCTCAGGTGTTTATTTTATATGTATGAGAATTTATCATATATTAACCAACATTTTCTCCCATACCCATTGCAAAGAATAATGATATTTTATAAAACTCACTCTCTTTCTTCTGCGAGATCGAATATGTTCATATATATTTCGATTTCCTTAACGTTTTAGCCATATTGAATTCACTTATTTACCTGATATTCACATAGAAACATGAATAATTATTTCACAAGAAAACCATTGACCATATATACTTAAATGAATATAGTGGGAATTTTGATGTTTTGAAATGGAATGGCCGATTGATCATATGAGAAAGTCATTTAGTTTTTATAAAGTAGCTTTATATTTCGTATAGTATACCGAATATAGCTGAATGCCCAATGCGATAATATAAATAAATGCCCGGAGCAATGAAATAAATAAACTTTACTGAAAATCGTTCGAAAAAGAATCCTTAATGATATCCATATCCATCGAAAGTTTTCGACTTAATAATGTTAGTTGGTGACTTTTCATGGTCCAGTACAGCAAACGCATTGTTAAGCATGTCTTATCAAAGGTATAACTAGTTGAATATCGTTTCTAGCTAAACTAATGTATGAGTTATAGTTAAAATTGTAATCGTGCGCTACATAATCGACTGAGTCAAAGGACATGTACCCTATATACTTGTTTATAACCTTACAACAACTGCAAGATAATTTTTGTTATTTTCTGTTTTATAGAACTTTCTGAACTTTGAACATTTTTAGAGACGCTTACACATCTGAAAATGTTGCAATTAATTATAGTGTTTTCATAGCAATTACTAAACCTGTCGGATATCTTCTGATAACGAATTTTATCGTTATTTGAATTCTAGAGTATTTCAATGTGTATTATGACCCTTGAAATCTAGAATTGCTAAAATTGCATAAATTGCAAATCTTTAATTCTTTCAAGTTGAATTATGCAAAGACATACTACAACTCAGATTGTATACAAATGATCCGAATGGTATGGTATTTAAATGGTGAATGTTGAAAAGGAGACAATGTATCAGTCAAAATATATGTTTGTATTTCAGGGCCACCAAAGAGTTATAAAGAGTGTTCAAGAGAATTTTCCCACATACTGACTTCATAAAACCAAACGGCCCTTTTCAGGGCCACCAAATAATATCTCAAGAGCGTACAAAAGAATTTTCTTACATACTGGCTTCAAAACGCTGGTCTTATGTTCCATAAGAGCCGCACCCGTCATATTGTGACTTAAACTGCTTCTATCGGTAAAGGTAAGCGACCGGCACGAATAATTGAAACCCTTTTAACGCTAATAATAGCCACACAGAATTTTCCTGACATTGTTATGCATCACTTGGTTTAACGTAGTCTACGTCAACCGGTCGTGTCTTGTACACAACCCCACTGATTTTTTCGTTCAGCTTCTCGTTGTTGTGGCTGGCCATCTACAGGTGATGTGGGATGATTCTGGTCATTTTGTTTTCACTGGCAGCGTTTTCCACCGACGTGCTTCGCAAAGCAAACACGTCGGTCGGATATGGATGCACAGCGTGAACTGATTGGTTGGTCGTTCCCACCTGTTCCATAATTGCTGGCAAGGCTACTGTGGCAGTATGAACCAATCAGAGCGAAGCGCAAATATGATGTCATTTTCGACCAATAGCTAGTGCGTTCAAAATTTTTTGTGGTACGGGGAAAAGTTATTTTGTAGAATAAGAAGACATTTGTTACTCGTTTCCTATGACCTTGCAAGGGAAAACACATTTTTCAACCTGTTGATATGCAAATTTGTATGGGAGCAAAAGAAGGTCATTTTCAAATGAAAAATTGAATTACTTATACTAATTGAACTTCTTTCAAATTTCAATTTGTGAGTCTCTTTGATCAAATGGTGTATGAATGAAGTCATTCTGTTTAGTCGAACGAGAGTTATAAGCGTTAAAAAACCTTTCACTTTTGCGTAACGCTCTCATTTTTCAAAATTTTGAAACGGCACCCGATATAGAAAAGAGAAACGTAGTCCTACGTTAAAATGGCATACTCACAGATAATATGCACTGTTTAAGACGACTAACCACCAATAACCTACAACGACATCGACAAAGCCATGACCACGCTAATAACAAGACGAAACAAAGCCAGCCTACTAACATGGAATATCCAACAGACAAGCCCAACGGAATTCACAATCGTCACAAGGACCGAATACGCTAACAAAATAATCAACAAAACCGACCCACTAATTAAAGGAAGAAAAATCAACATAAGAAAACAAGAATACTTCCTGTAAACCCCCATGTCTAATAAAACGTGGCAACACAATACTTTTTAGGGGACCCCTAACCAATCATAATTTTAATAAATAGTCAAAAACAGCTACAACAAAACCAGGTTCCAAACGAAGGATATCCGCCAACCCGCATAGATCAAAGGTACATGCGGCTGTCCCTAAAAAAGACAAAAAGCCTTAGGTTCAATCCTAAGCAACGGCAAACTAATAAATGATTTCTACCATTACAGAGAGAGAACCCACACTAGAATAAAACCTTCCCCCAATACGACCAAATACCTTAACCATAACCATATACACATTACACCAATACCCCAACAAATAAAACCAAAACCAGACGAAAAACACCAATACTAACAAAAACTCTCCCTCTCTAACTTAACTTTACAGACAAAGTGACAATTAACGCATCCAAAAAGGCAAATACCCGCACAGTGAACAAAATTAAAGCAGTGAAAATATCACAAACAATACAAACCACACTACAATGGCAAATATAGGATTGTACATCACAATCACAAATAAAAGTGGCGAACTATTCAAAAATCCCTTTGAACTATTCAAAACAATACAAAAACTAACCCACAATGCAAACCCACCACTAAACTCACCAGACGGTGGCACCACGTACAACATAAACACCAAAACGAAAAGGCTTAACAAATGGAACCGATATCGTTACAAATGCGTCATTCGGGTCCCGGAGCTGAGATACATGTCAAACAATGAAATTATCAACGAGCTGAAGGACCAAGACGTAATCGTCGCCGAAGAGTACCCGGAGGATCGGTAACAAGTCGGGTGGCATAATAGTGCTAACAATAAACAAACCACAACAACCAAGAACGATCAAAATTAGACCGATCACGGTCCCGGTCAAGTACTACTACCCACTTCCGAGACAGTGCACAAAATGTCTCGAATTTGGGCACTTGATCGACAAATGCAGACACCCAAGCACCAGATGCAACAACTGCTCTGCGGAACATGCAACGCAGGGCTGCACAGCTAGCGAGAAGTGCAGAAACTGTGGAGGCAAACACGCGCCGACCAGTAGAACGTGCCCATCGTATGCTAAAGAAAAACTAATAATCAAGCACATGATCAACAAACGAACCACCAGGAAGAATGCAAAACGTGAGCTGGATGAAACATCCTACCACCCAACAGCAACCAGACAAATACACCCATCAACACCCAAGATCACCAGACAACAAACCACAACGGACAACCACCCGAAAGCCCTACCAAAGAAAACCCCGGCGGAGACTACAGACGACTCCTCCGAGAAACTAAACCAATTAACCACCACAACATTAACCCCACCACCATCTACAAGTGCCACAAAACAAGCGACAACAACAAGTCCAAGGAAAAGGAAAATCAAACAGACACCGAATCTCAAGTCAAGACCATCAAAATCACCCAAAAACGCAAAACGAAAACCAAACCAAACCAACCAAGAAGACAAACAACACAACATTACCCCAATCACTAACCCAACAACTGGCAAACCTGGTGGAAAATGACGACCTGGAAGAAATAGTACCGGCAGGTACAACGAACAAGCCTAACAACCAGAGCCCCTGTTCGGAAGCCACATCATTCACCCCGCCAACAATCATAACGCAAGAGCAACCGACGATCAGAGAAATAAGCTCAGACGGCAGCGACTTAATCAACATTCAAGGCAACAATTCAATTTAAATGTAACCACCAAAACCATTAAATAATGATACTAAAATATTAACATTCATTGCTGCCTAGTAGACGTTCGGCACTTAAATATGATGTCTGTGCTATGAAAAGTACTGTGTATTTGGTAAATTTACTCTGAAAAGTCGACATTATCAGACATCACCTTATATTTACGTTAATTTAAATAGCTTAATGTTAACAATCAATAGTTTTTGTTATTGGAATTGACACATCGAAATATTTCCGATCGACTGGTGCAAACATTTAGAAAATGTTTGGAGAAACGACTGAGATATTAACGCTCAAAACCTGACCGCATTTCGTGACGACCACAGCATAGAAAACAAAGACGTAGTCCTACCTCATAAATAGACCTTGAATGGGATATTTAAGACATATGTATTTAAACATCTCGTCTACTATCACAGGAAACTTCATTCCAGTTTGAACAAGCGACACGTTCGGTCGTGTTTTTCGCTCTCTCGCAGTAAAAGTTTTTTCCCCCGTTTTTCCCCTCGTCCGCTTTCTCGCGATTGCGTGTTCGGTTCGCGATCTATCGCCTGCGCTTGCTCATCTTCTGGTGGTGGCAAAGCAGAAAAAAGCAAACCAAAATTTTAGGGTAGTTTTATACATATTTTTACTTCAAAAATCAAAAGAAAAGTTAATCGATGGAGCCTTGAGTGTAAAATTGAACGCATTTTCGCTGGATGCCCTCCATCAAAGTCTTTACAGTGTCATCCGGTACCAGTTTCTCAGTTTTTTTTCCATTTTCTTAACATGTCCTTCTCGTCATTGACTGTCTTCTTGCTCTTCCGAAGTTCCCGCTTCATCATTGCCCAGTACTGCTCCACCAGGCGCAGCTCCGGACAGTTTGGCGGATTCATGTCTTTTGGAACAAAATGGACAGAATTGGCCTCATAACACTCTAGGACACTTTAGAATAGTGGCATGATGCCAAATCTGGCCAAAATAGCGGAACTTCGTCGTGCTGCTGCAAGAACGGCAAAAGGCGCTTCTCGAGGCACTCAGATTTGTAGATTTCACCATTTACTGTGCCCTTTGGCTGAAAGGCTCACTCCTCAGTCCGCAAGAGCAGATGGCCTGCCAAATGAGATATTTGGAAGCGAACTTCGACATTTTCTTCTTCTTAAATTTGTCGTCCACAAAGAACTTGCTCTTGCCGGTGAAAAACTCCAACCCTGGAATTTGCTTAAAATCGGCTTTTATATACGTTTCGTCGTCCATCACACAGCAGCCATATTTTGTCAGCATCTTCTCGTAGAGCTTCCGTGCCCGAGTTTTAGCCGTCGATTGTTGCCGCTCATCGCGGTTTGGGAAGTTCTGTACCTTGTATGTATGTAGTCCAGCTCTCTTCTTTGCATTCTGGACGTAGCTCTGCGACATGCCGATCTTTTTAGCCAAATCACGGCTTGAGACGTTGGGATTTGCTTTAATCATCCGCTTCACCTTTCCCTCCGTCTTTTTGTTCTCCGGTCCCGGTTTTCTTCCAGCTCCTTTGCCGTGGTCCAACGTCAACCGCTCATGGAACCGCTTCAACACTCTGGAGATGGTTGAATGGTTAATGTTCAACATTTTTCCCAACTGCCGGTGCAACAGGTCAGGAAATTCCAAGTGTTTGGAAAGAATTTGTTCTCTCGACTCGCGTTGGTTCACCTCCATTTCCGTTGAATCGAAAAACACGACTTCGAATTTTACAGCATGTAAACAATACACATCAATGAGAAAGTGTGCAAAATTTGGTTGCTTTTTACCCAATGGTAAAAAAGTTATGCCCTGTTGAATGTGTCGCAATAATTTCGTGTTCAGGGCGTTATTATTGTTCTAGAATCAATCTAAGACAAATTGGCTCAATATTTAACAACAAAAAAGTTAGAGCATAGTAACTGATTATTCGGGGACACCCTTAAAAAGGAAGAAAAGTAGAAAAAATTGCTCCTATTCGGTTATTTCAAAAGCTACAGAAAAAAAAAATTCTATCAAAGTAGGTTAAATTTTTTTTAAATATATGCCTGCAAATAAAAAAGTAATATTTTCAATTTCTCTGAAAACAAAGACCACCTTAGTTTTCATTCACACCAAAATAAAGGGCCTCATTATTCGCAAAAAAATTGTAGCAGACAATTTTGCTTCAAAACTTCAAACTTAGCCAGAAAAGGCATCTTTCCAGCTAAATTCGCATTCTGGACCGCTGTGCAGTGTATTCGTGTACAGTGTATTCGTTGTTTTCTGCAACGAAATCAATGTTTACTATTTATGATGCTAGCTTCGTAAGTAAAACCACATGCTTTGCCAAAAAATCGAAGCATATCTGTGTGTGGAGCTGGGGAAGGGGGGGGGGGGAGGGTTCAGTGTGGCAGTGCTTTTATGAAAGAAACTTGTCAGCATTTCTTCTACGCTTAACAGTGTGAGTGGTAATTCCGGTTAGTGTTTTTTAAACATTTGGCATATTTGCACATTTTTCTTTTAGCGTGTATTCAAATGTCAACACGGTTTGCAAGTTTGTTTTGAATTTTCATTCGTTTGAGACTCGGGGTAATCATGGACGCGAGTGGGGGCCGTTATAAGACTGTGTTTGAAACATTTTAGACCATGTATTTTTTTTAAAGAAATTGAAACCACTCGAAGCAAACGAAAGATTCATCTTTTGCTCGACCAAACGTTACAAACAAAACCGGTTCTTGAAAAATACCTGTCACACCTGACCGTAAACGCACTATCAGGTATCTGGAAGCCATCAAATGGGTGAGAAAGCAAATTCGGCGGAATCCTGGTAAGTCGGACCGAAAGATGGCCAAAGAACTATCTCAAGAACTTCCGTGAAGTTCTGTGTCGAAATTCCCTGAAGTTCTGTGAAGAACTTCCCTGAAGTACTATGCAGAACATCCATGAATTTTTCTGCAGAATTTCCCTGATGTTCTCTACAAAACTTCCGTGAAACTCTCTGCAGAATTTCTTTGAAGATCTCTGAAGAACTTTTTGAAATTCTGTGTATTATGAATCCTAGAGGGTTTGAGCTGTTAAGTGGAATACTTGTAACTATAAATTAGAAGAAATATTAGTAATCTCCATTTAATTCCAACTACCTTTGCTTATCTTCGACAGATACGCGTATTTCGTCTACAATGTGCAGACTTCTTCAGTGTCTCGTACTAATAACTCGACTGAATGAAAACCTTCGCCACCTGCCGTATATATACTATTTTCTAAATACAAATCGTTTACCTATCATTATGGTGTTTATACCTATCTTATTATTAGTTTGTTTATACCTATCCTGAGTCAAAAACAAGTTTACTTAATATCTACCTCGCTTCTTTCTCATCTATACCTAACATACTTATTGTGTAGCAGCGGGTGCTCCGCTTCGTCGGGTTTGATGTCGTTGCCTTGGTCTTTGTTTAGTAGATTTGTGTTCTGTTGTTTGTTTATTTCTAAGCTTTCTGTGACGTCTAATTTCCAGGGTGTAGATGTAGTCCGTAATATTGTGATGTCATTCGTCGTTATGTCGTGATTTTCCGTGAAGATGTGTTCTGCGACTGTTGATTTGAAGTTATGTGAAATTCCTTTCTCGTTCTGTTTGACAGCCTTAGTCACCTCCGCTAGATGCTCCTTGAACCTTGTTGCCAAAGTTCTCTTTGTTTGACCTACATATATTTTGCTGCAGTGTTTACACTTGATTCTGTATACCCCTGCTCTGCCTAAGGTGTCTACTGAATCTTTGGTGGAGCCTAACATCGATGCTAATTGGTTGTGCCTACTAGAAAAAACTAAGTCCAAGCCAAATTCTCTAAGTCGTGGTTTAAGCTTTTGTGTAATGTCTTTATCGAAGGGGACGGATACACGTTTTAGGGGTTCAGGTGAGTCTGAGAGGGTTGTTAGTGATTTCCTATGAAGATGTTTTTCCTTTTTGTTGATGATCGCTTGAATTGTCCTCTTTTCGTACCCATTGAGTCTGGCAGTTTCGAAGATATATGTTAATTCTTTGGCTTTTCCAGTTTTATTGAGAGGAAGGGTCAACATCCGGTGGATCATGTGGTGGAAAGTGGCCATTTTGTGCTGAAAAGAGTGGTTTGAAGTGTATGGGATGACTCTTTGGGTGTTTGTGGGTTTTCTGAAGATTTCAAACTCTAAAGGAGATGGCGACAATAATTCTCTCTTTACTAGAAGGTCGAGGAATGCAAGTTTTTCATCCTTTTCTATTTCATGGGTGAACTTGATGTCTTTGTGGAGATTGTTGATTTCTTGAAGAATTAGGGAGAGATCGTCTTTTTTCACTACGGCGAAGATGTCGTCGACGTATCTCCACCAACGAGTTGGGAGTAATCCTTTCGCTTTTAGGATTGTCTCCAAATTCGCCATAAAGAGTTCACAGAGGAATGGGGATAGAGGATTTCCCATAGGGGCTCCTTTTAATTGTTTATAGAGTCTATCAGGACTAGTAACTTTAGAGCCACGCCAACCTATGACAAAAAGCACTTTCTGCGACGTTTCAACATGCCAAGAGAGATGATCCTGGACATTATGCGACAACTAGAGTTAACTGATGACTTTATCACGCTGCTACGATGCAGCTGGATATGTTGGCGTTAGTCCGTTACATAGGTACACTGCAGCCTAACGGAAGTTGGCGTATGTCCTCAGCTAGTTCTCTCGATGAAAACTTGAGGGTTGGTGACCTTGAGGAATTTTTGCAAATCTATCCTGGAGACTTACGGCCCGCAGTGTTTGCGTTCAGCTAAGTTAGAAGTTCAGCTAACTATCCAGCAATTCAGGGGTTGTCCAGAAGTTCAGAAAGCTTTTCAGATTATTTTTGGTATTTCTCAGAAGTTCATAGAACTACTCAAGATGTTCAGGGAACTTCCCAAAATAATCAGGGTACTTCCCAAAAGTTCAAGGAACTTTCCAGAAAATGAGAGAACTTCCAGTAGCTTTTCAACAGTTTGCGGATCTTCCTAGAGGCTTAGAAAACTGTTTCATTTCATGAAACTTGCTAGACATATACAGAAACTACTTAGAAGTTCAGTGAACATGTAGGAGTTCAAAGAACTTCCATGAAATTCAGGGTACTTCCCATGAATTCAAAAAACTTTTCAAAACTTCAGGAAATGCTCACAAAAATCATGAAACTCCCTCAAAGATCAGGAAATTTTTTAAATGCTTAGCAAACATTCAGAGAACGTCCCAGAAATTCAGAGAATTTCTCAGAAGTTCAAGAAACTTTCCAAATATTTGAAAGAATTTCCAGATGCTCAGAGAATTCAGAAATTTAGGAAAGATCTTGTAAGAATAAGTGATCAAGAAACTTTCCAATCGTTCAGAAAACATCTCAGAAGTTCAGAGTACTTAAATTTTAAGAAGAACTTAAACTGCTTACTACTCGATAATTTTTCGTACCCAACTAAACCGAGAATAAAGAAACCAACTACTTTTTAATCAATTTCATATAGTTTCCACCTATTCATAATCTTGGAGATCATAAAAAGTTCTTGTACGGTTTAACAACCTCTCGAATATGCAAATTATTCCACAGAAATTCCACAGCTTCAAAGATTTTTTTAAATAGCTAAATCTGATTTTCAAAGCTCCAGTCATTTCCAGAAAGTTGTTCCTATTCCATGGATGATCAGCAAATTTTGGAAGTTTAACCAAGTTTCCAGAAACGTTAATAATTTTTCGGCAATTCAATGAACTTCTCTTAACTTTCGCCATTTCTCTGCTCGAAAGAGAGCGAGCAAACTTCATGATTGTCCTGAAGCTTCCAATAGTTTTATTCAACTGCCGAGACGTAGATATTTCCACCGAATATTCATAGATATTCCGAAGTTCATTAAAATAATTCATTAAATTTTATTAAATTTTTAAAGAGTATGTTCAGTATGAAATTAAGTAGCTTATATAAGTTCAAAATGAATAAACTCCCTTATATAAGTTCTGAAATGAATAAATTAGCGCTTCGCATAGAGAGAAGAAATTATCTGCTTCTGTCAAACTTCATCAAGGATCGTTACTTCCGCGCATGGGAGAATACAAAAAACAACAATCAAAGTGTCTGAAATGATGCAAACTAGATCCGGGATAAAACAAAATTTACAACACCGGTGTAGCGATGTTTTACAACACCGGTGTAGCGATGTTTTTGCGTTTGGTCTAAACAAATAAATCCAAACCACGATTTGGACCACCGTTGAAGATGCCCTTAGAAGATCTGGCTACACGGCTGTAACAAATGCCATTGCCAGAAATGAACTTATCTTTCATGTGGTGGCGAGTGTGTTTGAAGTTTGGTGAATTGCGTTTGTAAGGGTGTTAACACATGGTGAAAGAAGAATTTGGACAGCTGTGCGCAATACCGTCTGACGTTGCTTGCCGGATTCCAAAGAAAAGAAAATGGTTCCGAAATTTTTTGGCTAGAACTGATTGGTCATTCTAAGAAGGAGCTGCTAAATTTGACCACATTTGTTGAAAATTGGCTGTTCTTGTCGCACAAAAATGCGTGTTTTAAATAAATGGAAAGTGCTTGGTGGTAAATCAAACTAAAAAAAGTATGGGAGCTCAGAGATTTAACTACGATCAATTTATATTAACTCATCTTAATGGTCGGGAAAATAAGGCAAAAATGCGGAAAAAATTCGGGAAAAATGCGGGAATGTTTATATTAAGATTATGTGGCCACCCTGCTTGGACTGCTGAACAACTATATACAAAGGATCACGAGATTTTTTCTTATGAAACAACAAAGGTCAATGTCCATATATCATATGAGACCACCATCAAGGGAATCCGCGCATGTCAGGGGGTTTACTGTACTTCGCTTTTTTATGATAAAAAGTTCTGGTGAAGTCGGATCAACAAATTTTCATATGCAACGTTGTTTGCTAAAATCTGAGTAATTTCATAAAAATGCTTCTGGAGTATTTACATTTAAGCTGAGACATTTATTTGAGTGGTTCTCAAAAAATCTCGAAATTTCAATTTTTAATGCCAATTTGTGAAGAAAAATGCAAATCGCCTGAGGTCCAAATACGATATTCGGTGGTTGTGGGACCCAAGCTAACGGAGACTGGCATGGAGCACTGGGTCAGAAAATCTCTGTCGACCAGTGTAATCAAACACTGCAACTGATTGTTTTTGTTGGAATTTAATTTAATTGATTGGTGAAGGGTTTTCTTTTTTCATTGTGCTTTTTCTGGTATTTCCATTTGTTCTAAAAGGGATCTAAAGTTGTCTTTGCTATACCCTAAGATAAACCATCAAAAACTTCCAAAATGTCAAAACAATTTCTGCGTTAGTATCTTAATGTCTCGGTGCACAAAGATAGATTTAATAGACTGTGTATGGAAGCACAAAATTATGATATAGCCAATAAAATTGCTGATCACGTGGTTTTCAATTATGAATGCTAAATATATGTCCCCTCGTGAGATGTCGATCATTGCCCTAACAGTTTTCATGTGTGGCGAAAACCTCACTGAGGATTTTTGCATACAAGTTGTGCCAAAATGTATTTATTAAAATGCGAGTTTTCACCCTGTGCAGAAGTGCCCAATGTTTAAAAAACAATCCGATAATGTGCAACGTTTCATCACTGGAATCACTCCATAAATGCTGAAGTCTGCCACAGCCGTTCAAGATGAAAATCAACTTTGACAGCTGGAGAATCGGATTCTGACTCATCTGATGAAGATGGTTGGGCACCAGGAACCTCAAAATAGAAAGGTTCTTCTCTGGAAGTGCGCCGTAAGATAACAAAAGTCACCGACGCTCAATAAATAAATCAAGAAGAAGAACACTCAATGGAAAACATTTTAAAACCAAAACTTTCAAATTGAACAAACCCACACAAAAACACCAATGTACACCGACCTAGACTCAACAGTTTTCAACCTGTAGGACATGTTTGTCGATGCAAACTTTCCCAACATAACAGCGACAGAAAAAATAGCTGGAACTTCAAACATGTCGCATCGACCAAAAACCTACTCCGTGAGGCTGAATTTCTATGGTATGGAAATTTGATAACGACAGACGAACTACTACTGTATGCACACTAGATATGTAGTACACATCGCAAAAAAAAACTTTTATTCTACCAACTTTAACCCCCCCCTGCCAAAGTGCCCTATAAAATGCATGTACACATTTTTCCGCTCCCAATCCACTCGGGTCCGAATTAACAAAGCCATCGTTCAGCAAGCGGTGGACACTGACGACGACGACTACAGCAACTGCCCGAAGCCGGCACGGTGGCATCCGACCAAAACCGTTTGTCAGCTCATTTATTGGTTTGATGTAGACCCGGTCCAACATCCGTTTCGATGCAGAACACTGGCCGTGGTGCGCGGCGGGAATAGCTTGGAAGTTGTTTATATGCCATGTATTCGATTGAAGGGCTCAGGAACATTTTTTGTCATTACTGAAAGTTATCCACGAGAATGCGTTTGTGTTGGAGAGAGGAAAAAGGGATTTCGCAGTGCGCCAAGCGGAAGCCGGATGTTTGTCGAACTATTTTTTTTGTTCGTTGAATCCCTTTTCCGATGGTTCGGTGCGATGGAACAACTTGTTCAACACCGGCGGTCGGTCTATGCCGGGAGAGAGTGAAAGTTTTGCATTGAATCGCATTCGCTGCGTCAATGTTTACCAAATTGCATCAGGATGGCGACCGAGAGAAACTTGTTGGACTGGAAACAATATGTCCCCCCAAAGTGCTGGTACGTCTTCAGCCAAAAGCCGAATTTATGCATAGCCATTACTTAGTTAGCATTTCAATTTTTTGCTTGTTTTTTTTTGTATTTTGAAATTATGACTGCCGATAAATTCGTTGATCGGAATTAAACGACAAAGCAACCACTGCCTTGAACGTCTAGCGCAGCTCCAGCGAAACCGATCCCTGTTGCCATCAATTGGGGAAATGGGTGGTGCAACTATCAACCGGTGCTCAATCATTGTCGCCAGTCTCGCTCTAAATGGTAGATAATTTATTTGATTGACTATTCTGTCTCATCCTTTTACATCATTTGCTTCCTTCTCCAAGTTTCTGCAAAGTGGATCCCGTTCCAAAAGGGAAGCGATTTTCGACACACACACGTCTTTTTCTACCGTGTCACCTCTCGCTATGAAAACTGTCTCACACACCGAGCATTTATTAAAAGCTTTTTCACCCCATCCCATCCCTCGCTCCGAATTGTTTCTCTTTGAAGCCACGCCACGGCGCTGGCTGCTATCTTTGTGCGACACCAGCGATGATGACGACGTCGACGAGACCACAGTATTGGAAACGCTGTGAATCGACCGCTCTTCCATCTTCCACCGTCAAATCATCATTGAGCGAGTGAAAAGGCCCCATTGATGCTACTTCTACTGCTCTGGCCCCGTGAAACGTGGAAGAGGATGGATGTGTTTTTCCAGTGCAAACTTTTTAAACGCTTATTCTCATTACCGGGCGTTTAGTGGGTAATCTATCAAAATATGTCAATATCAAGTCATCGGTTTTTATTCTCGTGGTTGGAGGTTGGCGCGCAGTATTCTTCGGTTGAGCTGATGGAGAGATCGGGACCATAAAGGATCAAGCCGTGGGCCGATTGCCATCGAATGTGATTGGTGTGATTTCCAGCAACGGCGAGAAAAGAAAGCAAATTATGTTTAAAAACATTACAAACAGCCACATTTTTTCGATTCATTTAGATCACTAACGCGGCCCAGTTATCGAATAAAAAACATTCAATTAAAATGTCGTAAAGGGTGTACGGAATTAAATTGCGACACACACAATTATTCGGCAATATTCTTCCGTTCAACCAATCATCTCCAAACTTTCAGGGAGTCAAATAAAACATGTTATGAACATTTTTCAATGTCTGTTTTATTCAATTTAAAGGCCATATTCAAATACACAAACCTTCTTCTTCACACTACCCATAAGGTCCTGTACAACATTTGGATCAACTTTTTTTTTTGCGTGGCAATCCATTTTTTCTACATATTTTCCTCCGATTTCACTTACTTAGGATGCTTGCGAATTGCCTGCTTCATGATGGCCCAGTATTTTTTTATTTGACCGCAGTTCCGGTGCGTTTGGGCGGTTGTGATGCTACGGCACGAAGGCTTTGAGCAATGACACGAGGCTAAATCCGGCCAGGAAATCAAATATTTTTTGGCAAACTTTGACATCTTCTGCTTTCTAACGTCCTCAAGGACATCGAATTTATGATGAGCAGTGAAAAACTGGAGCCCCGGAAGCTGCCGGAAGTCTACTTTTACATATGTCTCATCACCCATAACGAGGCAACTACTACTACTACTACTACTGCTACTGCTACAGCTACTGCTACTGCTACTGCTACTGCTACTGCTACTGCTACTGCTACTGCTACTGCTACTGCTACTGCTACTGCTACTGCTACTACTTCTTCAAGGCGCCAAAAGAGGTTTTAATATTTCAGATGTGGCCGTGAGTACAATGACGAGCAAAGAGGTAGGTCACCGACATCGAAAAACGACAACAAACATCTACAAAATCAAAGAATAGACCCCACATTGACCATTATAGAGAGGACTTTAAACTTGCTTTTGGATCCGTTCAAGACATTTTTGTTAATTGTTTGGCCCTCAGACGCTACGCAGCAAAGCTCGTGTCGACAGACCTTAATTTCATGCAATATAAAAGGAACAGCGTTGATATCGCAAAAGACAAAATTTTACGATGCATCGATAATGCTGATAGTGATATTATTTTTACATGTTAAAACACAGCTATCTGTCGAAACTACTTCAATAAAAAACGTTCTCAACTGTTCCGAAGCGTCTCGTGAAATCATGCACACATGTTTAATTTTACTGAATTTTTGAGTAAAATTCTATACTACCTCTTTTCTCTCACGGAAATGTTACTCAATTTGAGCATGAGCTTGAGGATGAGAATGCTTGACCGCCCACGGATGCTACTCTGTTATTGCCAGATCAGCTGTCTGTACACAAAAAACCAACAGTTGATGTTTGAAACTAACATACATCCTCATTGTATAAAAACTGGTGACCCATTATGAAGCAATACCGACGCCGGCCGTGCCCGAATTCTGGTCATGTAGGGATTGGGAAGGAACGTGTTGACGTGATACTCGCTTTGAAGGAAGTTGAGAAATCCACTACACTTCCATGAGAAATCACTGGAATGTTGGATAGTTGGGAGAAGGTTAGCAGCAGTGGTCATTTTGTATAACGTTGTGCTGTGACGGAGAAGAGATAAGAATAACAAAAAACAAAACAAAATAAACAAAATAAACAAAATAAAACAGGATATTAGACATTGTCTTCAAAATCTGGTAGAAATAAACTGCGTGCTGCCTGAAAAGAAACAAAACTAAGAACAAAGATATAAGAAGAATCTCTGTACTCCCCGGGATGTTTGAAGAGCCTAGCCATTTCTCTGAAACGATTCACGAAAATAATCTGCACTTAATTTATGGTAAAAATCCACACATAAACATAATCCCCTTAGAAGGGCAAATGAAAATTATGTGTCAAATGAATAATATGTGTGGCCACACATGGATCTTAGATGGAACTAAAAGAACTATGTATCCTGCACATAGATTTCAAAGTACGAAGCAGATTGCAAAAATCTATGTGTAGACACATAGAATCTATCAGTAAAATATTCTCAGTGGACTAAAAGTTATTGTTACGGGCTGTCGATGGTTGATTTTCACCACTTTTGGCTGAAATGAGCATTGAATGAGAATATATCATTGAATATAAGACCACATTACTCAGTAATTTTCTATGCTGAAACCTACTTGAGCCATATCTAATGAACCCAGTCGGCTGTTCTACTTAAGGGCGAGCTGAATTTTGAATTATTACTGCTCTACACTTTCAAAATCATCCTTCATTGTTAGTGAGGTGTTTGAGGGTTGGTTATTGTTCTGATCTACAAACAAATCATCTGAAAGCCTATTTCTCTTCATTTCCTCCACTCAGCCACTCTCAATGTATGCCTCCCTAAGAAGTCCCTCCGCATCATTTAATAACCTAACTAGAAATTCACAATCTGCCGACTTCAAATTACGAAAGAAGCTCCCTCCGCCCAACATGCAAGTGAGCGGAATGCTACAACCTGGAAGAATTGCAAAAGAAATCGATGATTCAACCCTCTCAGACCTAACGCTAATACGCCGGTATGACAAACTTACAAGCTCACAACTTCTCTCACGGAAATGTTATTAAATTTTTGTAAAAATTGGATCTACTCATTTTTTTACGAAAACTGAGTAATTTTTCCGTGAGAGAAAAAGAGATAGTATACAATTGTACTCAAAAATTTAGTAAAATGAAACGGGAGTGTGTATAAGCAGTTGAACACAGTGTGGCCAGTATAGCGGAAAAAACAGAAAATATGTAGCAACTGTTATTTAAAGTGACATGAAAATTTAAAGTGACATGAGTTCCTTTGGACCAGTATTTTCGGTTTTTGGTAGATACTAACAATGGCACAGGTTGATAATAGTACGGCATTACAAACCCGCATGCAGTGGGTTCACTGTCCAGTATGGAAGATCTTTCACATGTCATACAAAATAAAAATGTATGCATTTTTGTTGAAATAGAAAACAGCCGAATGCTTGTTCAACAAACGATAACCCACGATATGGATATTAAACCCTCTTCAAAAGAAACCTCGATGACGGTTTTTCTCGTACTTCATGTGAAAAAAATCTGTAAAGGTACAAATTCAAAGATGAGCATAACACACTGTGTGTATGGTCCTGAATAAGTGTCATGACTTATTGAGAAATCCAAGTAAAACTAAAGTGAGACTAAACATTGTTTTATCTAAAACTGAAATTGATAATCCCAAGTAACATTTCCAAAACCATCCAGCTTTACTAAGTTTTATTAAAGTTTTATGAAAGCCAAAAGAAATCAATTTGGTTTTATGGCACCAAGAGGTGCCATTTCGGCATATTTCAGTCAGGTTTATAGGAACCTGCACTGTTTGTTTACAGGGATCTTAAAACTTTGTTTTCTCAGATTCCTTTTACTCCTATTAAAGGGTTTTTTTATTACGACTTTATGAACTCGGAAAATGCTGTTTTGAAATGCCGTTTTAGGACTCATTCATATTATTTTATTGTCGTCAGATGAAAAAGCAGTTTGGTTTTTTGGTAAAACTGTGATTTTATTGAATCGCCATATTGAAATATAAGAAATAATTGAAATGTGGAAAAATAAATGCAACAAATTTCAAATGTAATGCAAATTAACTGTAGATCGAAGACCGATTATTGCATTCTTTTAAAATAACTTACTGAATTCAATCAGTTTTCAGGAAATTTATGATTAAGTTCTCGCACATATCTGTTTTAATTTTGTTTTTGTTGTTGTAAACTCGATAAATGTCTGAGGAGAATTTATTTTCGGCTCTTATCGTACCAAAATTCACCATAAATTTAAATGCGCATATGATTTGGAGCACAATACGCTGTGGAAAAACTCAATTTGTTTTGGATATTTTGCTATCAAACAAAATTTCCCGCAACACTAGAAATTTTTTACTAAATATCATTTACTGCTAAATGAATCAGAAGAGCAGAGAATCGAACAAAACAGAACAACAAAAACCAACCACGATATCACCGTGAAGTTTGACAGCTGTAGTTATTTGAAGTATGCTGGTTTGCATGGCAGCCAATAGGTTTTATGCAGGTTCTCAAGTGGTCATATCATCTTTTACTAGAACATTTTCAAAATCTTTATGGTCTAATAAAGGTTTTATTAAGTTGTTTTCACAACCGTCTATAGAATGGGCCACTATGTACATATTTCGGCTTTAAAGAAGCATAGAGGAGGTGTTGGTAGACAAAACAGTTTTGAATGTAACTTTATCAACACAGCCGGGAGGAGTGCTATACGGCTGGAATAAAACTAAAATTGTTACTTGGGATAACTTTCTACATTTGACGAATCATGTTTTTGTTATTGCATGAAGCACGTAATCAGTTATCAATTATCAGTTTTAAATTGGAAACATCCTTTCTATCAACATGCAACCCTAGGAGTAGACAGCAATTTCTGCAAGAACCAAACTCCAATTTCAAACATAATAACTTTCTAGCTATTTTTCAAACTGTATGAAATTGGTCACTATCGTCATTATCGACGATTCTCTTATCTTTTTATCACCAATGATTTTGCTAAGACATCTCGAAAAACCATTTTGAGCGAGCGCCATCTACGACGTTCAACCTCAGTTTTGCGTTACCTGAATTCCTCCATCGGATACGTGTGACAGGAGAATTAAATAATCAAATTGGGTAGGCTGGTTTTTCCCCAGACGGAACATACTTAACCAAACTTCCAACGCTATCATTCCAACTAGAAGACAATGAATGATTCTGTGCAAATGAACACTGAAAAAATATTTCACTTAGCTACAACTGGAAACACATGTAGATACTATAATAAGTAACTTTCACATGAATATCACATAGGAAAAGAAATTCTCTTTGACTTATCATTTACATTTCACTGGACACATAGGATTCACTTGATTTTGCAAAGCATTCCACTTCCCGAATCACATGAGAGTTAAGTGAATTTCTAGTGGATATTTTTCAATGATTATGTGATTTTTTTTTGTTCTCTCGTCCCTGAACATTATCTTCTGGCGATCATTCTGGGTCGTATTTGCACAGCCACTCATACAATGAAGAGTCGATCACAAGTACGCAAAGCTGTTGTCCATTCGACTTGCAAGTTGGAATGAAGTAAGGACAAAACGTCTAATCCAGGAACATTTTTCAAAAAAATTCAAAAGGGCGAATTAAACAATGAGAGATTCTCTCCTGCCTCGCTCTTTTTCATTTGTTACAGCACCATTGAGTACAGCACCATTTTGAGCACAGATCTAAACACAACAGTGCTGGCTACCATACTCTACTACTAGTAGAATTAAAAAGGCGAAGGTGATTGGAATATGAATGAAAGAGAAAGTAATCAAAGAGAGTGTCTCAATGTTAGATTCGTCTTAATGAAAAAAGTCCCTAGTAATCTTGTTTACTCACCAATAACGTTCCAAATGTGTGAATGATATTTCATATCATGATTCTTGGTATAATTGATGATTTTTTTTCGATGTGCCGGAATACTCTATAAGATTTTGGATGATCCTCTCACGACCGAAAACAAAATAACTGCAGAGAAGATCAGTGAATAAATAAAGAAAAATCGATAGTGCTATCAGTAGATTCAATTTTCAGCACACTGAAAAAAAAAACCATTTCCTTATGGTCCACTGAAACCTTTACCGCCACCGGAAATGTCGATCGTCCTTAAGGCAAACCCGTCAGTACATCAATAAGAGCCACACACTCCCAGCTTCCAACCGGGGCTGAACGAGTGAAAATGATGGTCCATAATGATGACGAAGCCGATGATGACGGTGATGGAACACCGCTCAATCGAACAAGGAGCCAAGATGGCCAACAAAAAAACTAGCGTCCCTGCGACGAACCTAACTCTTCGCAGAACTGAGCATTCGCTTACATCACCGACCGAGGGAGGAAAAAACTTGCCCATATAAACGCTCCCAATGGAGTACGGATGATGTGAGTGGAATATTTTTAATCTGTTTTCCAGCTCGTTTCAATTTTTTTTACCTTTCTCACGTCGTCATCGAAGTTCGAGAGTTGATATCGTTTGAGGTGTGAAATATTGACGGATTTAGTTCGAAGTCTAACTTCACCATCATCGTCGTCCTAGGTAGCTCGCAGAATTCCGCTCGAATCATGCAGCCAACCTTCATTCAACTATAACTGACTGCCGTTTGGATGCTGATTGGGAGAAGAGCAAGTAACACGTGGCGAATATAGAGCCATTTTTCATACTATCACTCTTTCCTGCCTGACTGATTCTGACGTGGGTCCAATAAACTGGTACGGGGCTTTAGAGTTGGGTGTCGAGAGGCTGATGACGACCGTTGGACGCTGTTTATTCTTGGCTGCCAATATCGTCTCCCATAGGTACCAATCCGGATGCTCATCCACAAAAAAAAATCGGATGGATAGTTTTTTTTCATTCCTACGCCAAGTGCGAAAAACTGCTTCATCAACGATGGCAACCCGTCACAAACACTCGGCGGAAGTTGATTTTACGTGACGGAAAAAGCTCTCTGTGTTTTTCAGGAGATGAGAGTATAAGAATAATTGATTGAAATTTACGCCAATTGAAGAAACGATAATTTGTTGATCCAAACATCAATAACAAAAAATATACAACTGGTATCTTCAAGTATCAGCTGTATCACAATTATGTATCGCTTTGTTCGAATATTTCTTCGTATATTTTTCCGAAAAAAAAAACATAATTTGACATTTTACTTTTCAATTCGATTCTTACAAGACTTTGTTAGCTTTTCTCCTGGTTGATTTCTTCCAGACTGTTAACTTTATTTGTCAATCTTTCAAATTGCATTAAGCCGCATATTTAGAGTGTTGGCATGCTGCAAAGATGATATTGGTCCATTATCGTTGTTATATGTTCAATGAGATTCCTGTCAATGAACTTCAAATATCGGAAGCCCGGGAGTTGGAAGGTGATAGCTCTGTTGGGTTCCAGCGACCCATTTCAGAATGCCTGGTTACTCACGTCCATTCTGAGATCACTTTCACTTACAACAAGCCCCACATAAACAAAGTACAAACATCAAATAGATATAGGTAATCAAATCTTATTGTTTTGATGATGGCGCGTATTTAGCAGTATCGTTCAAATTCAGATAGATCACACCGGATAGTGTTGCTGATGTTCAGTCTTCATTTGGACGGCTTCCCTGTGATGCTAAAGGATGCAGTTATGTATCTACAGAAGTAGCACACCGCTATTCGGCAAGTATTTTCACATCATCCTTTTTTAAAGGAACAGCCCGAATACAATTAGTACTTCGCGTACAAATGCAATACAAATGCAATACATGCATACAAATGCAATTTTGAAAAATCAAAACTGTTGTGCAACGAAAGAATAAAAACTGCACAGCTCTCTATCTGTACACCACGTGGTGAGTTACTTTAGCATTTCGAGCTTATTGCTTTCACAATTAGCTTATTGATTGCTCAAAACTTTGTGTTCTAAATGCACTTCCACAGTTATTATTTGAGAGCTTTCGATGCCAGTTACCATTTTTGCATTAGTATGATTGTGTGGCAAAGTACAATCATACGCTATGCCCAGGGAGTCGAGAAGTTTTCCTTAACGATAAATTCCTAGACGACACCGGGAATCGAACCCAGCCACCTCCAGCATGGTGTTGCTTTGTAGCTGCGCCTTTACCGACTGAGCTAAGGGAGGACCCGAGAGGCGACTCTTTATTGACTTCAAAACTGCTTATAATCATCAAGTCACTCGCGACAAAGCTCTCTAAAATACTCTAATTTAATCATGTATGTCCGCGTGGCACTACTAACAGCACTAACAAACACAACTAAGGGAACGTCCATTAATTACGTCACGCAAAAATTGACTTTTTACAAACCCCCCTCCCCCCCTTGTCACGTTTTTTGTATGGACCTTCAAATTTTTTTGTATGGATCGTCACGTTTTCCCAACAACCCCCCCTCCCCCTCCCCCCTTACTGCGTGACATAATTAATGGACCTTCTAAGCTGATATTAACTCTTCCTCCAGGTGCAAGGCGAAGCACAAAAAACAAACAAAAACGAGGAAAAACTACAGATCACCAGATTTTTTTTTGGAAGAAATCGATTATATTCACTACATCTTATACAAAACACGTGGAGATTTTATGATTTCACCGTTCGTTTAGGTTTAATAACGAGTATATTTTTGATTTTATTTTTCGCAAAAAGGACGCAGCAAACACAAAACACGTCAGCACGGCTTGTTGCGATTCCCGATATTCCACACGCAGCAGGGCTTACTGCGATTCCCGATATTCCACAGATCTACAGATATTGGTCATGTGGTCGATTAATTTACGAATTTAAATTGCAATCAGCCTGCAGGCTCTATACTTATGCCAATTTAGGTTTATGATTAGATTAAGATAATGAATGTAGTGAATGTAAGCAAATCTACTAAGGAGACTGATTACCTGACAGGATTTTGGAGGGTCATTTGAAGATTGACAACGAGATTTGGAAGGTATCCGGTGAGTCGTTGGTTGAGATGCGCGTTGAGGCAGACCTGATAGTCAATTCAACCATTGCACTAAGCCTGAAGATCCTTTGTATGAGCTGAATAAGCTTGCGTCATCGAGAAATTATTATCGATTGGCTAGTCGCCAACGTTAGAAGTCCTTTACTCGACATAAAGGATCTGCGCCATCGTAAGACGTTGAGATTATCCATACAGTCCATACCAGCAAGGCGGGCTTCAAATGGTGAGTTGACAATTTCTAAGGAGGGTGCGACCGACCTCTGATCCTCACAAGTTCCTACCTCACGCCTCCACGAGTCATATGATCACAAAAGACTGCCAGCTGAAACATGGAGACGCTGGGTGGCGTAGCCTGGGCAATGTTGTCAATCCGACAATAGCGAAGTGAGGGGGTGCGACCGGTAAATCATGTCATAATTTTCCATTCTCATATCTTTCAGGTCTTCCAGGTCGTCAGATTTTATAAAATAATTTAAAATTTAAAATTCTTATTTTTTTCATGGCGGTCATACATTGCCTAAATTTTATGATTCATAATGGATGCGCAAGTTTGTCTACAATTGCAACAAAACAGCAGTCAGCACACATGTAATTTTCAGTTCATATTACAATATACCTTCACTATATATTTTATCTTATAGGACATTGTTTATTCATAGCCATTATCATTCATCTCTTTCATCTTTATCATCATTATTATCATTTTTAATATTTGTTTTTTACAATTTCACCTTAAAGGTTATATATACTTTAAATTATTTTGTCCTTTATGTCGAATTATCATTATGATTAAGTAGTATTTAGTACCTTGATTAAAAGAAGCTGCAACGGAATCTATGGTAGGATTTTGTACTTATTACCTAATGTGTTTTTCATTTCCTGTTTGCGAATGGACCTTCTTCCAAATCTGAGCTGGTTTGATTCGTGCAGCGCTGTTTGCCATTCGGCTAGTGTCTGATGTTACAGTTCAATTTTTGGCATTTATGTACCATAACTCACAATATCATTATATTTGATGATATTGTTTTATCGATTTTACTTCATTGATGATTTAACCATTGCTTATCATTTTTTATGTCCATTTGTCTTTAACTCTCTGTCAATTAAATCTTCCCTGCATTCCCAACACAGGAGCAATAACTATTAGGCCAGGAAAAATAGAAGCGGATTCATGTTATAAAATCAACATCAAGCTGCAAATAGTGACCATGGCAACAGTAAATTAAAATGTATAAATGTTAGTTCTGTAAAATTTAACAAACTTTTTCAGGATACCACAAATCAAGATTTTGGTGAAATGCTGCTATCAGTGAAAACGAACGAAAACGGGCTCAAGCGCGAACCACGGAACTCTACACTAAAACACTTGACTACATTTCTTGCATTTCAGGATCAACCGAATGGAGATCGTATATAATAGATATGAATGATTGTATTATTTTTCATTAACATAAATATATACACTATTATATAAATATTTCATGGGAACGGGAGGGACCATCAGGGCAGCCGATTGAAGCACTCTGGATGGGGAGAGTGGAAATGCCAACTCCGCATTGCTAACAGTTTGTGAATAAAGGGGCATCCTTATGTTAGATAGTCTGCTCTTGTGACCAATTGTTCAGTCTTGTTGTTGGAAGGAGATTCTTTATATCCCTGTGGATACGTATAAGTGATGTTGCCTATCGATCCACCAAACCCCGTTTCGGCCCTTCATACAATGGCATGATAAGGATAATCAGTGGTTATTAAAGCTTGATCAAGTCTAACAGCGAGGAGAGCTCACTGCTGTCGGACTTAGTTTCCGTGCTACAATGGGTGGTAGTACATATCATACATCATACATCATACAGTCATCGACACAGCAAGGCTTTGTCAACTATAGGAAGATTCAAGAAGACAACCGGTCATTATTTTATAAGCATCGATGACCTGCTGGTGGTACTATACTTGAGCAAATCAACATCGAAGCTTTTCATCCTGTCACAACCCTACGGAAGTCTGTTGAAGGAACTGGATCTCGAAGGAACGTCGCATCCATTATGCCTAAACTGGACGGGAGGCCAGCAAAGGGAAGAAAATGCATCGGTCAAGCTAGCGCTGAAGATCTCTGGTTTGCACGACGCAAGTAAGGTCTACGAGCTTCCAAAGGTTCACACGGAATCGCATAAGAACTTGAACGGCGCGTTGAAGAAGTATTTCTCGATTGAGTCGCTTGAAATCTCAGGATCTTCCAAACAGCTACATTCGAAGGACGAACAGCGAGCGTTGAAAATTCTATGCACCGAAACACGTCGGATAGGGAACCGCTATGAGATTGGATGCTGTGGCGGTACGATCAAGTAAAGCTACCCGACAGCCGAGCAATGGCGTTAAAGCAAACGGCTTGCTTGGAGAAGAGGATGAAACGAGATCCCGCGTTGACAGCTGCAGTACGTGCTAAAATGACAGAATACGAAAAGAAGGGGTACATCCGAAGACTTTCAACAACTGAGAAAGCGGAAAGGCATCCGAACGATTGGTACCTGTCAATTTTCCCGGTTGTCAACCCAATCAAGCCCGGGCAGATACGGATCGTATTTGATGCAGCTGCAAAGGTGAATAGCGTGTCCCTGAACTAATTGATTCTTACAGTTCCGGTTCAGCTAGTGTCGCTGCTCATAGTTCTGTTCAAGTTTCGCGGATTCCGTATTGTTGTTGTTGGCGATATCCGCGAAACGTTCATTCATGAGCTGATAAAACGGCTAGACCAGTCAAATGATCATGTGGAACGGTGGAAACCCCTAAGGAGATGCTGAAGTTTACGTTGTTACCGTGATGACCTACGGTGCGGCATTAGGCTGATGCAAAATTTGAAATATTTGCTCCCCTAAGCTTAATCGACGCCAATTTGGGTCCTGATAGTCCCCAAAAAATTTTAACACATTTGGTTTTAATTTGGCTTTACACACGCTATTCAAAGTTTGTATGGGAATTAGTATGAAGAATCTCAAACTTACATTTCCAGATCCCTAACATCTTGATATTATGTCCTTAAACCAAATCTTATATACATTCATATAGTGTAAGTTGTCAACTATCAAAATGCCGAAGATACCTGACATGTAAATTTTATACAAAAATAGTTATTCAATGAAACATAAAATACACACTTTAGGTATGATGTTTTATTCCTACTTTTGTTTTCTTATTATTTATATGTTTTTTATATTTTATGTATTTTATTATATTTATATTATTATATATATTTTATATATATTATATTTATATATTTTATAAACATTACATATTTTTACTTCTTATTATTATATTTGATGAATAACTATTTTTGTATAAAATTTACATGTCAGGTATCTTCGGCATTTTGATAGTTGACAACTTACACTATATGAATGTATATAAGATTTGGTTTAAGGACATAATATCAAGATGTTAGGGATCTGGAAATGTAAGTTTGAGATTCTTCATACTAATTCCCATACAAACTTTGAATAGCGTGTGCAAAGCCAAATTAAAACCAAATGTGTTAAAAAATTTTGGGGACTATCAGGACCCAAATTGGCGTCGATTAAGCTTAGGGGAGCAAATATTTCGAATTTTGCATCAGCCTAGTGCGGCATGTTCTCCAAGCTGCGCGCACTTTGTGAAAAACTTGAATGCAGACAGATTTGTGTTCCCTCGAGCGACCGAGTGCATCAAGTACGAGCATTATGTCGACGATATGCTATCCAGTGTGGAGACTGAAGAGGGAGCAATGCAGTTAGCCAAGGATGAGCGTTTTGTTCATTCGCATGGAGGCTTTGAGATTTGAAACTGGCTATTAAATTCCAGAAGAGTCACGGCATAATTGCATGAAAGTTCTGGTACGGAGAAAAATATGAGTTTGTGTACGGAAATTGCCAACCTATTGATCCTATTGATCCCGGAACCTATTGATCTAGGACCACTTGCGCAAGAGGAGCTGCATCGTGTCGAACAAGCCATCTACCGTCAAGTTCAACGGCAAGCCTAGCCGGACGAGATTCACCTGCTGAGCAACGTGGATCAGGACAAGCCACTCTGGCTACGCACTATCCCTAAGGCAACCCGAATAAAAAATTCTCATAGATTTACAATTGAATATACTGTAACCATACATTAGAATCTATAGTATGTACAATTAATGGTATTGTTCACAACGATAAGATGACAATAGGAGTTATTGTTACCACAATAGAATCTAATGTAAATTGGGACATCGGCAATAGAAAAGGGGGGTTGTTATGTATCTTAACTGTAGAAAAAATCATTATTTTCCGTATAAATTTGAGTCAATTACTATTAATTGTATTGTTTCTAAATTGTTGAAAATCCTAGAATATAGAGTGAATTGTTAAGTTATTGAAATGACAATATGCATTTTTCATATATCTGATTCATGAACAATAAGATTAATGGTCGGAAATAGATTTCAATGTTATTCTATTTTATTGTATTGTAATTGTATGGTTATTTTTATCCGGGAAGCCCGTTACACAAGCTGAGCCCAGTTATCGACGAACGCAGCGTACTACAAATGCGTGAACGAATTGAGGCCTGCGAGTGGGTGAATGCATCCGTCAAGCATCCGAACCTGCTTCCGAGGCGACATTATGTAACCGATTTGGTGGTAGCCGATTATCATGCCAAATATCGTCACAAAAATCATCAAACGGTGATAAACGAAGTAAGGCTGACATATTACATTCCACGTCTTCGAGCTGAGTACAACCGAGTCCAAAGAAATTGCCAGCATTGCAAGATACGTCGTGCGGATCCGCAGCCACCTGCTATGGGAAATCTTCCTCGCTTGGCGGCGTTTCCGAGACCTTTCTCGTACACCGGAATAGATTATTTCGGCCCGATGCCAGTCAGACGACGCGTTGAGAAATGGTGGGGCGTCCTGCTCACCTGCCTGCTGACGATGGCTGTAGACATCGATCTAGCACATTCACTAACGACGGATTCCTATATTCTTGACCTGCGTAACTTCATCGCGAGAAGAGGATCACCGCTCGAGACCATTAACGACCGAGGCACAAATTTCGTTGGAGCTTCACGCGAGTTGCGAGAAGCTTTGGAGACCGTCGACGAGAACAAACTAATAGCCACATTCGTTGGACCTAACACCAAGTGGGCGTTTAACCCACTACCACCCCACACTTTGGAGGCTGTTGGGAGCGATTAGCGCAGGCAGTCAAGAAGATCATGTACGAGTTTAACCCCCACAGCTACCAACTAATGAAATCCTTCGAACATTGCTCATGGAGATCAAGATGATAATAAATTCAAGACCGCTCACTCACACACCGCTAGATATCGACACTGACCCTCCCTTAAAACCTAACCACTTCTTGTTAAGGTGTTCGAATGGAAACAAGCTCCCAATCGCCTTCGATGACCGTCCTTTAATGGACAAAATGGTTCCAGCAGACGAGGCCCATCAAAGAAGGTGAATTGGCCTTGATTGTGGACAACAATCTCCCAAGCAACTGGTGGCCGAGGGGTCGCATCGCGAAGGATGTTCGATCCAGCGAAGGTCAGGTGCGACGGGTTACCGTGCAGACATCGAAGAGACCAGCGACCAAGGTTGCTGTGTTAGACGTCGGTGCCAACCAACGGAAGTAGCGTACCGAGGGGGTAGTGTCACAACCCTACGGGAGGTGTCACACCTCTCACAACTTAACAACATTGACCTTGGTTCTCAAACTGGCAACCGAGCTGTCAACCGGGCGCGGGGTGACGTTTCCGTGAGTATTGAGATTTATTCACTAGTCATCATAAAGTGTGTGTTGATAGGTGAGTTAGGGCAATCGTTAATAAGAGTGCAATTATTTAGTTTCTTTTTTCTTTCTAGTCTAATAAAATATATTGCGATTAGTGCCAGTTATGATAATCACAGGACATAGTTTACGATATTCAAAGAACATACACATTAACGATTTATACAGGTAAACACAAATGTAGAAGAAATCATGCACATGTAACCTAATTCTTAAACAATTCCTTGCAGTAATTACACATATAGTACGGATGGTCGTGCAAGTACGAACAGATTAAGTAAAACAATGAACACTAAACGTAAGTACATGCACTGAAACTAGATACATTTGAACCTCTAAATATTGAAATAATCATTTCACAATACTGAGCACAAACGCACAAACGTACATGAAAAATCCAACTAAAGTCAAATTGTATTATTCTTCGAAAGGGATTTTATAATGTCTTTTTGACAACGAAACTCTGATGTTCTACGCCACTCAGGTGAACACGTTTATGTCCGGCCGAAGCATTCCTTCAGTTGTCTTACACCAACATTTCAATCACCGGTGTAAAACCAACCGGTGTAAGGCTGGCCAATCATCACACGGGTTGCATAAAGTATGTGGCCATGACCTAGCCAAACGTATGCCAAACTATTTGGAAAAAGACTGCATGAGAACGACGATTTTATTCGAGATTGGGCAAGGCTGCATAATACTACCTGTTAGGTAAAGTTAAGTTTAGGTATAAGACCACGCGAAGCTGGTTTCTGTAGATGCGCCACAACAGTAAAGTAACCGTTTTCGACGTAAACTGACAACATTTTCTTACGGACGCAATCCTTAGGGCATCTTCAGCGGCGGTCTATTTTTAGAACAACTTTATACTTGATTTGCGTCACCGAAACTTGAATAGAACTAGCTAATATAGACCAACTTTGCGTTCCCGCACCGGTGTTGTATTTCTTGTTGTTTAACCCGCCAACACCTGTCATCCTGGGAATCATTCAGCATCAGAGATCAGAGATTTTTTTCAGAGATTTTTTTCAGAGATCGCAGGTTTTTCTCAAACATTTTGCCATTGATTGCTTTGACCAAATATTGTTTTCGAATACTTGTTCTTTCGTTTGGCTGAAGGTGAGTGTGTGAATTTGTTAAAACGATATTAGATAATGCTGATTTTGAAGAGTTGAAACGGAAAGGGTCACATCCTGGACGACGCCCCAACGTCGACCATGATTTCCGTTCCGTTCATCAGAAGCTGTTCCAGGACTACTTTAGCGACAGGTCAACCTACGACGAGAAGCACTTTCTGCTTTTCCGCATGCCAAGGGAGGTGTTGCTGGACATTATGCGACAACTAGAGTCAACTAGAGGCTTCTCCAAAACTTATCTGTATGAGCTATATGCAAGTGCTTATCATGGCCAATCCATCAATAAACCGATTGTTGACTTTGAAGACTTCATTATTTTTTATTTCCGTGCTATCAAAATACTATTCGGAAGCTCGGAACTTCCGCATTTTGATCTAGTCAACGTTTTCCGGAAAATGCAGTGGCTGTAAAAAACTGAGACAAGCATTTGGTATTTAGGAATGGCAACGAGAAGGCAATTCACTAGCACCGGGAGCAACATGAGGTAACTATCAGCATCCGAGACGAGCACTAACTTTTTACCAACTTTCTGTCCGCCGCCAGCATCACACGCAGCAAACACGGCTTCTTTTCGACTCACAAATATACCTCAGAATATACTTATTGAAATTATGTTAATGTTTAGTAAAAGCTAAAATTTTGCTCAGTAATGGGTATTATCAAGTAGCGTGTAGTGTTTTGGAACGGTATCTTCGTTGTTCCAAATTGCTGCAGGAATAAATCAAAACATATACCAGATTTAAAATGATGCAAACAAAACAAAATGTACAACACCGGTGCAGCGATGTTCCTGCGTTTGGTTCAAAGATATAAATCCAATTCACGATTTGGATCGGCGTTGAAGATGCCCTTATACTCTAAAGGTTTACAGGCCGAAGCTTTGAGTAAAGTCATTTTGATACTGCACAACTGAAGTCCTCCTGTGGTATTGTGAAGCATTTGTTTGAAGGGGAATTAAATTTGGCTTTTGAAAAAATGGGGGTGTAAATGCAAGCCCGGGTGTTGGCGAAATGTGGTGAAGAGGTAGGGGAGAGAGAGAGAGAGAGAGAGAAAGTATTCAATTCTGTTACACAGCTAAAACTTACCATAACCATTACTAGCAACCGTACTACATTAAAATAAAAACACCTTTGCACTGATTTTTATAATCATGGGAGTCCTCTCGCACTCCTCACGCTCAGTGGAAATGCACGATCACGATCATGCCCAACAAAAATGGACGATACGAGTTGATTTCTTCTGTACTCGGTGCACTACAAACATACACAACATGGAAAATGTACAGTTCATTGCTACTACGTTTAGTAGACTTCGAAACAGAGGAGAGTTTGAGCACAGATCAGAAAATACATTGCGGAAATCACATAATCAGGACTCACTGCTTAGCAAATGCTTGTATAACACGGCACTCAAATGGTCATTTCGTTCACAATTTTAATTCAGTGCCGGATCTTGTGAAACCGATGTTACAAAAGAAAAAAATACGTCAATTCGAAGGTTGCTGTGATCAAGTTAAACTGTATGCATCTCGAAATGAAGAGGATAATATATTCCATATAGGGTATGTGTCCCTTGACTCAGCCTAATTAGCAACAATCGATTATATATTTTATTATAACTCATAAGGTATTTGAGCTGGAAACAAAATTTAACTAGCCATACACTTGCTAAGGTATGTTTAATAAGCCTACTGGTAGTATGTATCATGAAAAGTTACACAACTCATTTTATAAAGTCAGAATCTTTAGAGGGATATGGATGTAATGTCGGTCTATGGGTACCAAATTGGGTCTAATCGTGGATGCAAGTTCGTCCTATTCTATAGATTTGTTATTAAATGTTATCTTTGTACAATTTGTGTTTCTGATCTTCTCATTCAAGGCGTTCCCAGCTAAATTCGCAGCTTAAACTGCTAAGAAACACTTAAGTGATTTTTACATATGGTTAAGCTGCCATTCGGCAATCAAAATATAATATAATTCACTGTACACAGGTTTTATTCCCTTAGTTTGTGTTGAGATAAGCCATCTGAAAAACATTCAACCGAAACTCAGACATTTGTATTGTGAATGTTACCAATAACAACATTTTTACTACGCTTTCCATACAACAGGCCATAGTTGGGAACCTAGAAAAAAATATGTTCTCAACATTAGGTCTATGGTTTTCATGTATAATCATTGTTATGTTACTGACCCGTTAGTTTATAACGAGTGACTATTTTCTGTACATTTTGGCAGCATTATCCGGTTCACAGGTTGGCAAATTTAGATCATTCGAAGATCGTGTAAACAATCTGTTCAGCTTAACCAGTAAATTCATGATGTCTAAAAAGCTAAGAAAATCGAAAATAACGCGGAAGTGAACAACTATAAATTGAATTATAATGTTCAAAATGCTTTAAAATAAATCGATCCCTCTGATAGAAACATGAATTTGTTGATTATCGCAAAATTAATGACATATTTGGAAAATAATCCGAATCAAGGAGCTAGGCTAACATTACATCCCCCTACCCTATGTACGTCTTTAATTTTGTCTTTTCGGTAACCGTGAATAAAATCGTTGACTTTCATAATTCAACATACGGTATTTCAGATGCGATATTATAAATTTCACCGTTTTATAGTATGATATACACATTCCATTCCTGTGTCGAATTTTGATCAGTATGATAGGCCAAACCTAATGTTATTATTATTAATGTCTCCCTCATTTTCTAGTAATGAATGAGATGAATTGGGGATGAAAGACAAAATTTCCTGTGACTGCCACAGAGGATCTCATCAATCGAAATACCAATTGAAAAAAGAGGGATATAGTGTTAAGGAAATTCCATACCCTGATATCACCTTTTCAAGCTTGTTTTTCAATATCAGTCACATACAATGTCTAGTCATTGTCGTGGCACTTATTCTACCTATCGGTAGAAATAATTTCTGTTTGTTATGTAGGTAGAACTTATTGGCGACTAGAAAATTTACTGTACCTACTGGAAAGATATGTTTTTGAATTACTCCTACGTTCATTATGCACATGACTATGCTCACATAAAGTTGCTTGAAATGACGATGACAATGCGTTACAAACAACGAACCATATTCTAGACGTATTTCCCGATGGTAACAAAAGGTTCTCACTGAGATGAGGTGAATTGATTGAATAGTCCTACCAACAAAATCGATGATTTCAATGATACATTTGAGTTGCCTTGAACACTTTCCAAAAGGGATAGAACCGTTCCTTGATTTAAATTGAGAAATAGTCAAGCAATGTCATTTTCATTAACTCGTTTTACCTCTTGGAAATTTTTAAAACCTCAAGATTTGACTGTGGTGAATTCATGTACGGAAATACTAACTCATTAGTTTGTCAGAATTCGAAGTGATAACGCAAATATGACGAACTTTACCCCATTTCACCATAAATCATCAGCTACAAGTTCTTAGATTTTCCGTGACGTATTTAGAGAACAACTGGTATCACATAAATTCAGTGAGGAATTTTTCCTGTCCTTAAAACATCATTACACATCTATTTCATCGAGGGGTCGATGTTTCTCGTTTGAAGAAATTGTGTCAAAATGATGATTCATCATCGCTCGTTTTAATGGTGACAATTTCAGCGATGTCAAATGTTATGTCTTAGGTTCTCTGAAACATCAAGACCATGCAACCATACGACCATACTACACCTTAAGATTTCATAAGTGGAACTATGTGTACATTTGTAGATATTTTTTGTTTCACAGGTTTAATGCAAGTTGTTACACTTTTTTTTGTTGGGGCGTAGAATTACTGCGTCCATTGAGTTGAACTTTTGTGGTATATAAGTTGTAACACAATGTATGTTTATTAGTCATAAGTATCAAGTTTTTTGTATCCTCGAAACTGTGAGTGAAGTAAGTGGAGCATAACGCCATTGAATTCCATTTTGAATAGGTCATGTAACAGTTGAGAATATTTGATTTATACCGATAGAAGAGTAGCCCACAAAATATACCTAGAATGCGCATTGTTGTTTTGAACGGTTTTTTTGCTCCACATCAGGTATCAGCTTCCAGCATTATTCCTTTTAAATAGATTTATGTGTAAGGTATGAAACAATTCTGCTCAAACTGTCACTACCTGATAAGTATAAAATGTTGCACCCATAGCCACAAAGCTATCACTTGCCTCTACAACTTTTCGGAGATCATTAGCAAACATCCCAGTGAACATATAACAACTATAATGGACCCACTTCAACCTTGCTGTATTCCAACACTTTTGGAATTTCTCGATGCGGATGTAAAGCTGTGCAAAATAATCGTTCAATCACCGCTGCAAGACAATAATTACAAGGAGGATAATTACGAGGATGACAACACGCTAGCAACAGGATTTCATGGAATGTTGGATTGTGCAGATGAATCCAATGGACGACTTGTGATTGATTTAGACACTACAGGTTCTACAAAGCGCAAAACGAAAGATTCCCAAACGAATTCAACAACTGAGAGGAAATCAACCAAGAGGAAAGCCAATGACACCCTGGAGGGACCGACCCGCAAAGTACGCAAATCAAATCGTTTGTCCGGAAAAATATACGAGGGGATGTTTGACGAACGAGAGATATAAATGTGATATAGGTTAAACTTGACGATACTTACTGTTGATTTCATGTTATTTATATTTGGATCAAAATCAATTAATTGTATTAATGAATAAATAATAAATAAGTGTATATTTTAAACAACTGTTTTATTATTCTCACCTCCTGGAAGCAAATCGAAATTCATCTTCTCGTAAAATCAACTCTCGCCAAGTGTGGTAGGTATGAAAAATAAGGACGAAATTAGACACGAGCATCCTTGATTTCGGTATGCGCACAAATGTACATTTTAGCAGTCTGGCATATTTTATCAAAACGAATAATAGCTCAAAATACACCGATTGTGTTTGGTAGTGCAAGCGGTAGTGATAAGAAAATTTTGGAAATGAAAACAAATGATTAGAGTAGGCGTGTGAGTATTTAACACGCGCTGACTAGCAGGGATACTTTGGAAAAAACATGTTTGTACCAGTCCTTGAATTGACAAGAGGTAGGTTTAATCCAGGAGTTAAAAGGAAATAGTTCTACGGCATATCCAGCAATCCATTTCAGAATATCTGGAGCGCTGTCCTTTTTAATGAAAATTTCCAAACCTCGAGTTTTGCCATACCTATACTAGGCTATTCAGATAGATCCCATCAAGTTCCACAAATCTCAAATTGAATAGTCCGAACGTAAATTCTTAGTAAATTGTATGCCCTCGAGATGATATAAAAGGACACCTGAAATCACGTGGCAATCGTGCACCTAGCCTCAAACCGTTTGCAAGCCTCGCATGCATGTATGAGTGTTGACTTCGTTCGTTATTTCAGAAAATCATATTGCTGTTGATTTAACTGTTCTTTTCAACTATTTTAAACAAATCATTAACTCAACACATTCACTTCATAAAATCAAAATCCTTTGTGATTAACCGAATCGTATATTAAACCTGTTTAAAGTAAAACGGCACAGTACCCACTCAAGTAACAATCCTACTGCCTTTTAGCCTTTGTTCAAATTTATGAGTGTTTTATTATTGCAATAGACAAGTTAATTTGTTTAAAAGCAGCTTTCTATGATGCGAAAGATGTGTCGTTAATAATTTTACTTTAGGCTGTTTTTTTAACCTTTTCTAGAAAGAATGTGAAGTCAAGCTTTAAAAAATATTTGAAGAGGAACTCTATCCCTTCAGTAATTCAATAATAAAGCTTCTTCATATTTGTTTTACAAAGCCATGATAAAATATTGCATAAGCACACTTTATCATTATAAAATCCATCACTAAGCCATTTGGACTCTGACGAAAGCATAAAACATTTATTGTAGCATTTTGCACTACATAAAGTTTATGATAAGATGCTCTACCAATGTTGTCATTATACAATTAAACAAAGATGGATTCGCATAGCAACAAACTAAGACAAGTGAAAAAAAAACTAGAAAGGACAGCCCAATGGGGTTGTACGCAAAGTTGACGTAGGACTACGAAGAAATGTGCAATCTAGATCGCTTGATTGTTTAAAGAGTGCTCGAAATGGTTTCCTTCCAAATCTAATTCCCATACATTAAACGTTCGCACTACAACCTTTATTGATATAGCCTGTCTTGGTATCTACATTCATACATCTTGCTTTCACTACAAATAATATGTATTACATATGATATCAAGATGCTCTATATCACGTAACCTAGTAGTGCGATTGGTCATTAAGAAACTTTTACCCAAGAGACTGGTTTCGTTCACCTCCAATTGCATACGGTTTCTAAAAGGCCTATGTGTGTAGAACACTGCTAATGTCGAAAACATTACAGCTTCGGCACACGAAAGATATTTTTCGCAATCAAACACCCCAAAACCAAGCCCCCAGAACGCCCAAAGACATGTTAACTCTCTTTCCAGTTGTATTGATGGCCCTGAAAAGGGCCATTTTGGGTTCAAGGGAACAGCTACGGCCACCACCTCATTTCGTCAAGTGACTGATTTACCTCGTAAAACCTCGTGTTTAGCTAGCTCTCCCGGCAGCATGATCAAAAAGCGTTTTGAATTTCCAGAGACGTCAGGACTATCCGCCAATTGATTTAAGTCAGTCGGGCAGCTACGCTTTCAATCCGCTCGGAAATGTCATTTGCGAAGCTGTTCATAATGCCTATCGCTTTGGAGGAAACGACCGAATCGGGTTAAAATGCTTCAGCACCCGGGAGATAAGGTGCTATACGTTTTCTTTTTCCAAACCCTTGCTGCTGATGATTGTGGTCTGTTTAGGGATTCAAAGTCTATTATTGCCGATAGACGTCTTGGTCGAAATAGTGACAATAGACCAGCATTGGGAAGTAAATATGTAAGAAAATTCTATTGTTGTCTCTTCAGATAGCAATTGGTAGCCCTAAGAAGGACCGTTTGGTTTTAATAATGATACGGCCCTGGTTGAATTTTCTACGATGGTTGAGAGGGCCACAATCTTTAACGCGTAGAAGATAACTATGGAACCACATACTTGCAGCCATATGCGGCGACATTTCACTTTCTCAAAATTATTTGATTCCTATCGAATGATTGAAATTTCAAACAGCCCAATAGAAATATTCAACTTAACAAACCCTTTAATAAGCAAGCTGATTTAGTCGTGCTGAAAAGGACGGATATAGTTGACCGGAAGGAAACATTGTTCGCGATTGAACTTGGGTTTTCTTGGTTCAGCTCCTCGTCGGTGTGAGTGGCCATCTGCAGGTGACGTGGGATAATTCTTGTTCCGCTGTTGTCACGGACGGCTTTTTCCCATCAACTCGTAGGCTTAAGCAGCTTTCTTTCTCACAGCGCATTGACGGGAGGTTGGCGGGAATATCGGCCCAAATAGCCAACTGCACCAACCTCTCTGGATAACGACTACTCACCAGTGCATCCTACAGTGTACTCGCTCGCCCACTACGTTGCAACAGCAGATGTTGCTGTGCACAGAACTACGACTACCGTAAGTGAATCAAATTTTCTGTTAATGGCGTCGGATGCTATTGCATGAAAAAAGGCGGTACCAACGAAGTTAATGTGATACAAATTTCATCAAAGGGGCCGAACTTCTGTTATTGCGCCACAATAATTAGTCTTAACAGAAATACTCTTAACTACCTTGCCACTGCCAACAACTAATCCGGTATGCACAACTAGGACCTACGACGAACCCAACATGGTTGGTCTCTGACGTGTCGCAGTTCGGCTCGAACTATCCCTTCTAGAATTTCGTTCGTTAGTTGTTCAACGTTCTTTGTGATACACTCCAGAACGCGGCGTTTAATGAATGCAAACAGCACAAGAGATAAATTCATCCAAACAAACTCTTTAGTTAAACTGATTTGGTCGTCCTGAAAAGGACGGGTTACGGGCGGCTTTTTCCCGCCAATTCGCAGGCTTCAGCAACCATGTTCTCGCAGCGAAGTTGACAGAAGCATCGGCACCAACAACCAACAGCACTACTGCTCGCCAGTGCACCCTCCAGGGTGCTTGCTGCCGCTAACTGCGTTGCAACAGCCAACTGCACAGCTCCACAACTGTTGTAAGACTGAATCAAAATTCTGATGATTATGAAATGTGTCTTTATTTATGATTTGTTTTAATGTTTACATTTGGTTTTACAATTTAATTGATTAGCCAGAGGGGCTCTTCATCTTCGTTTATTTTATTTTATTTTTAGTGTGATTTGCTAATTTATTATCCTAGTGTACATATCATCTCCTATGGGGATTGGTTGGTTAAATTTAAACAACCTGATAACCTACCTAACTACAATAACTACAATTTGAAAAACCTAGGGGTGGGGTACCAAGTCCTGGATGACTTGGTGGTCTGATAGGTGGCAACGTGTCTTGTACCTATTGATAGTCTCACTAAAACGATCTTCGAGTGTTTTAATCTCGGCCAGACGGTGGATCTCAGTATTTCTCGTTCGCGGAGGTGTGTTCAGGATTATCCTGAGAAACTTGTTTTGAACCCGCTGTAGTTTCAGGTGGTGTGTTTTTGCGCAGCTCTCCCAGATTGGCATGCCGTACTCGATAACCGGGAGTATGATCTGTTTATAGATAGCAAGCTTGTTCTTCAGCGACAATGTAGACTTTCTGTGTAGCAAGGGGTACATAAGCTTCAACAGAGTGTTACATTTTGTGGCAGTCTTGTCAACCTGCTCCCTGAAGTTCAGCTTGCTATCTAGAGTCACACCAAGATAGATGGCAGCATTGGTCCATTCCACCGTTGTGCCGTTTAGACAAATTTTAACATCCTCAGCCGGAATAAGTCTGGGCGATTTCGAGTGTGGAAATAGGATGACCTGGGTCTTCGCTGCATTGATGCAGATCTTCCAGTCTGTGAGATACTTCAACAGAACATTCAGGCTTCGCTGCAGTTTCGATGCGATCGCTCTCACTACCCTACCATTGTGGACGAATGCGGTATCATCGGCAAACAGCGACAGAGATCCGTTTTCAGGGAGTGGGGGTATGTCCGAAGTGAACAGGTTAAACAGAAGTGGACCTAATATGCTTCCCTGCGGAACACCGGCGGAAACCTCCTGCGCATTGGAAACTTCACCATGCAGCGAAACACAGAATGTTCTTGATATCATATGTCTGTTTTTTATCATCTTTACCAGAAAGACTGGAAGATTGAACCGATGCAGCTTGTACACCAGGCCATCATGCCAGACGTTGTCAAACGCCTTTTCAACGTTAAGAAGGGCCATGGCAGATGTTTTCGAAACAGACTTGTTTCGCCTGAGGATGTTAGTGACTCGATTCAGTTGATGTACTGTTGATCGACCGCGTCAAAAGCCAAACTGTACATCAAGCATATTGATATTGAGTTTGTCGCTAGATGCAAGGAGCCAACGGTAAATTGCTTTCTCAAAAAGTTTTGATACTCCCGAGAGGCTGATGGGTCAATAGCTCTTGGAACATGAAGGATCTTTCCCAGGTTTCCGGACGGGTATGACTTTAGCTGACTTCCAGCACGAGGGGAAGTAGCTAAGTCTAAGGCATTGATTAAAAATTAATGCTAGATGTTCATAGAATTGGGAACTCAAGTGCTTGAGTTCCAAATTCAAAATTTTGTCAAAACCTGGGGCCTTCATGTTCTTCGATGTTTTGATATAGGTCGACAGTTCGTTAGCTGTGATTTCTAGTTCCTCCGAAAAATCATTGGGATATAGATGGATGTTATTCGCATGCTCGTTAACGGCAGCTTCGTGAGGACTGACGATGTTCTGTCCAAGATTGTGTGAGCTGAAAAAATGTCGACCTATCTCAGCAGCCTTCTCAGCGGGAGTAATCAAACGATCCTTAGAGTCATTGTTGTCTAGTGGGATCAACGGTGGAATGGGCCTAGGCTTGGTTTTTAAATTTTTTTGTTAATTTCCAGAACGGCTTAGCACAATCTGGGAGGGCGCGGATTTTGTTGGCAAAATTATTGTTTCTGAGATCCACCATTCTGGCCTTAATGATCTTGTTCAAACGATTGCACTCTGATTTTAAGACAGGCAGACCAGTGCGTTGTTACTGTATGCGAGTGGTGTTTCGAAGACGGATTAAGTTTTTAGTGAGACTATCAATGGGTAAAGAATTGCTCACCAGTGTTACTTCTGGAATGTGGTGCTCCCGGGCCTGGGAGATCGCCTGCTCGATCGACTGCAGTTGCCGATCGATGTCGTCGGTTGATTCGGGGCGTCTATCGTAATCGACCGTGTTGTCGTCCTGATGACGGAACTGGACCCAGTTGGCGCGATGGTAGTTTCGCCTGGTTACCGAATGCCGGTTGACGCTGGACCCAACTTCAGCCACCACCGGATAGTGGTCTGAGCTGAGCTCCTGGTGTGCGATCGGCTGACCGATGTTGTTCCCCAAGTTGGTGAGGAAGATGTCTATCGTAGCGTGGAACCCGGATCTGCTCAACCGGGTGGGAGTAGCCGGGCCCAGGATGGTGTAGTGGCCCTCTTCCAGGTCATCGTGTAGGATGGAGCCGTTCTTGTTCCATCGTCCGTTTCCCCAGGTTTCATGTTTTGCGTTCAGGTCACCGGCGATAATAAACTGCCCATGCCTCCGAGTGAGCTTGATGATGTCGTTTCGCAAGATCCTATCTGTCCCGTTGTTTGTGCTTGCTTGTTTGGGACAATAGGCCACGATGATGGTGATAGGGCCGACGGTGGATTCGACCTTGACTCCGATGGCTTCGACGAATTGGAGCTGCAGACTCGGAAGCATCTGGCAGTTGATGTTGGTACGCAGGGCGATGGCGACACCCCCTCCGGCGGAACTGGTTCGATCAAGTCTGATCAGACGGAAATCTGTGAGGAACACGTTGATCTCAGGCTTGAGGTGCGTTTCAGTGATGATTGCGACGTCAATTGCTCGATCGTTGAGGAAATTTACGAACTCGATGTTCTTGCTCTTGAGCGAGCAAGCGTTCCAATTTACGATATTGACGATTTCAGGGTCCATTAAGGAACGCAATCATCGCCTGAATTTGTTCTCCACGTGTTCTGCAAGATCGCTTGGTGATGATGGCCTGGGTCAGGATTGCAACGACTTCCTCCGTTGAAAGCATCGAATCATCGATCGCGCCAGATGTTGCACCAGAGTACGACGGTCCTGGAAGATCGCTTTGGGATGGTTGGGTTGCAGCAGCTGCGAACCGATGTTGAACCGATGGCCGACTGGGAACCGGACGGTTTGGTGGCACTTGTCGTGTTGGGAGAGCGGGAAAGTTCTCGGTCGTTAGGGGACGAGGCGGACCAGATCGTCGTCGATGGCCGGGTTGGTTGTTGGCTGATGATTTTTTCCGAATCGCGATGAATTCGGCCCGCTTCGGGCTTTGTGCGCCGCACCGCAGTTGGCACACACTGGCTCAGCATTCTCCATCCGCTCACAAGCATCGGCTTCGTGGTGTTTGCCGCAATCGACGCACCGCTTCGCCATGTGGCAATTTTTGGAGCCATGCCCGAACATCAGGCAGTTGTGGCACTGAGTGACGTCGCGGTGAATCGGTTGATACCGGCCCCACTTCACGACGATGTGGAACAACACTCTGACGTTTTGGAGGTCCTTCATGCACGTCGAGTTCTTCTCGAAGTGCACCTGGTAAAGCTGATCCCGATAGCTTCTCGAGATGTCATGCCGACGCATTTTGTTTATCTGCACCGGTTTGAGCCCATTGGCCTTTAGTTCGTCGGCCAGTTCCTCCGTCTTTTTTCCCGGGATGCCACGCAGAACCACCTTGAGGGGTTTGTTGGCTTCAATGTCGTGCGTGAAATACTGCACGTTCATTTGTTTTAGTATTTCTTTGACCGCGTTGTAATGGGGAAGCGCCGAAACCATCAGTTTATAGCCCTGCGAGCAGAGCTGGATTGTACATCGTAGGCCCTTGTTGATGTTGTGGTACACCCTATCCAGTAAGCCTTCTGGGAATCCCTTCACAAACAGCGGCGGCAATTTCTCCTTCTTATCTATTTTCGGTATATCGCCGTTCTCCAGAACGGCGTACCGATTGTTCGCGAGAAGCTTCTTCGATGACAGCACATCATCGGGTGAATTCAATCGGGAACGTTTCCCAGTCGAACTTGTGCCGACGTCAACACGCGGCGGCTTCCCCATACCGGGGTCGGACTGTGTATCACACAACGCGAGAGAGAACAGTGCACCACGCACCAAACGAAAGAGCGAACGAAATAAACCGAAAAAACTTTTCAGAGCGCGAGCGAAAAACACGACCGAACGTGTCGCTTGTTCAAACTGGAATGAATCAAAATTCAGCAAAGAGCTGGTATGTTATAGCGTCGGATGCTATTGCTCAAAAGAAGGCGGTACCAACGAAGGCAGTGTGATAAAAATTGCATCGAAGGGGACGAACTTTAGTCATTGTGCCACAATAATTAGTTTTGATTAGTGCATGCTGGACGGATGTTTTTCTCAACAGAAATATGACTAATCTGCTTGCCACAGACAGCAACTAACCCGGTATGCGCAACTAGGAACTATGACGAACTCAACCACATGCTCGGTCGCAGTTCCGGCTCAAATTATCTCTTCTAGAACTGAGAAATCCTGGCTGAAAAAAGAAGATGACACCGAGTGGATAAAGATAAATCTGACAGCTCCCATGTTAAAGTATAGGACAAACATGTCAAAATGCTTCTAAATAATTCAAATGAAATTCTAATTAAAAGCGGTTTGTTCAATTAGAATTCCGTTATTTTATTTTGCTGAAAATGTCTTTATTGAGTAGATTTGGATTTTTCTTCAATCATAAAACAACCCGCTTTTAATTAGAATTTCATTTGAATTATTTAGAAGCATTTTAAAATGTTTGTCCTATACCTTAACA